>JARYGA010023355.1:0-42774 GCA_030545235.1 Helianthus tuberosus
TTTTCATTTCCAATACTAGATGACAATATCTATCAATGGTCTGCTTTGTTGTTTCATGGCCGGAAGCCGAAAACATATCAAATGATTTCTTCAATAACGCCTTTTTGTTTTTAATCATATCTGCGCTTCCTATGAATTTCTGAATCAATGCTTCCCAAATTGACTTAGCTGTACCATTATTGTAAGTCCCAAAAATACGGATCAAACAACGATATCAAACAATCACCAAGGATGGGCGGAATCCAAACTTGATGATCTTCAAGAAATAATCAAGAACAATATGAAGATTTGAATATTCAAAGGCTTAAACTTGCATACAATGGGAATTGTCTAATACAAGTTTCTAAAACCAATGAAGCAACCAACCTTCATATTTGTGCCATACCATCCGAATTAGCAAAAAATAAATAAATAAACCCAACTTTCACGGATTAGCCGATAACACTCCTAACTTGATTTGTACCATACCATCCGAACTTTCAACTTATTGGCCGATATGTTGATGCATATTTGTGGATGCGGCTCGACTCGGTTCGACATCGTTACGAAGTGAAGATCGAAGCACGATTTCCTCCGTCTTGATTCGGAACGATCTTGACTTTATAACGTATTGTAAAACAGCTTCGCGTGTGAACTCTGTTAGCGTATGTTGCTGTTCTGCATGTTGCTGATCTGTCTTTTTTGTGGCTGTTTGTTTCAGTCTACATGTTCTGCATGATTGCTGCAAGCCCACGAAGAATCACAATGAACGAAGATCACATGCATGGCAAAGAACCCCCTTGGCTAACAACCTGCATGCTTCGTCAAGATGCCTTTCACGAAAAACATGTTTCCCTAATTGATTGTTCGCTGATGTTGAGTCTATACGAAAAACCCAAGTTCTTCGTTGGTTTGGGTCCTTCGTGGGCCACTTTATCATGCCCAGTATGTTATTCGTAGGAAAAGGCAGCTTGCAGCAGAGCAGACACATAGAATACAATGATAGTATTCAGAGAGTTTTGTATTATCTTGTATCATCTTTGTAAACAAACTCCTTTGGTTGAATACATTTGAGCTTTAATCGTTAACTCATTCTCTTGTGTGTGTGTTCTTTAACTTGGTTTCATAACCGTTTGGATTCTGCACTTGCGGGTGTTTTCGGTAACAAGGATAAGGTTTTCTAGATTCTCCTCTAGGGACCTACAAGTGGTATCAGAGTATTGGCTCTTTTCCTTGTTAAAACCAAGTTTTTACCTTGTGTTTTTGAAGATTTTCATAAAGTTTTTTCTGAAAGTTTTTGTACTTTTGAAAGAAAAATGGTTTAAATGGTTTGAAAAACTTGTTGTTTGCTTAAAATTTTTATAAAAACCTTGTTCGAGTACATGGAGACATGTTAGTATAAGGTTTTTCTTGAAATTTTTGTGCAAAACTCTTGTTTGGAAAACTTTCCGTGAGTTGTTTTAACCGGAATATTCTGTTAAAAAAAAAGACATTTCACCAACTTTCTTTATCTGTTCAAAGATAAGGTATGGCCTATTTTGGATAAAGTTCACCAACTTTCACAAATCCCCATCCTGAGAAACACCTTAGTCAACGAACAATAGGTAAGAGTCAAAGAAGAACTTTTTGGTTTGTCTTAGGGGTTGTTTGGTAGCCTCTGAATGGTCATTAAGAGGCTACCTCTTAATGGAACCATTAAGAATTTTACCAATAAAAAGGTAGAAGAATGTGACATGTGATGATTTACCATTCAGAGATTACCTCTTAACCATTCAGACTTGAGGTTACCTCTTATTCATTCAAAGGTTTTAAACCATTAAGAGGTAGCATCTAAATGGTCATTAAGAGGCTACCAAACAGCCCCTTATTCAGCGAACTTTTCACAAGGTTTTTACCAAAGACTATAGTTTTTTGTTTGGGCCAGTTTTTAGAAAAGAAAAGTCAACGAAAAACATCAAGTCAACGAATCATTCCATTTTTCAAACTCAATCTCACGAAACTTTAATTTTTCTTCACTATCAATTCACAAAGCTTGACTTTATTTGTTTTAATCTGCGAAGTATATCTTTCGTCTGGTCTAATTTTCTTGTGGGCCTAGTATCTATTTTGACAACTGGGCTTGAAAAACAAGTTGTTCGTCTGGTCTTTATCGTGGACTTGAATTTATGAAAAAACTAAATATTCTTCGTCTACTATTATTGGTGGCCCTCCTTATACGAAAAACCTTCAAGCCAAACACTCTTTTGTTATATTTGGGCCAAGGTTCTTCACTAGCTGTGTATTGGGCTTCGAAAATGAAGCATTCTTCGTGGGTGGAATCAATCAGTGGGCTGGATTATTAGTCCATTATTAGTGGGCCTCATCAATCATTCGTGGGTATAAAAAATAGTCTTGTTTCTTCATGGGTTTTCTTTTATAATTCACAAAACATCATATATTTTTCGTGAACTTGGAATATTTGGTAGACACTTGTTTCTCACAGTAGCTTCACAAAAGTTACAGGTTTGTGTTTGAGCGGCTTATTTTCAATCCACTATGAGCTCTGACTGGCGGGGTTGGAAACCGGATCCTAATACGGATAATATGTATATGAGAAAGGAATTAGTGCCTTCATGGGCTCAGTCTCCTACACCCTCGTCCTCATCACAAGCGAGTTCAGTTATGGCAAATCAGTGGGCATTTGTTACTAACCAAAATCAAAGTATTCAAAGTCTTATTTTGAGCGAAAATGAAACAAGAAGTAACAACGGTCCACCAAAGCTCATGCACATGAACGAGTATCCCGGATGAAAAGATAGATTTCATACGTATATCCTTAGGCAAAACACGGAGTTGTGGTTGTGTTTTACCTCGGAATTCGATCAAGCACTTGAAGAAGCCGGTTCAAATTTGTGTCATTTGCGGATCTTACTGCCGATGAGAAGAAGAAATATGATTTAGAGAAGAAGGCGTTCTCAATTCTCACTAAGCTTTAAACAAAGATATGTATCATCCGTTTGCGAGTTTCAAAACTACAAAAAGATTATGGGATGCGTTAAAGGTGAGAGGTCAAGGAAATGCGGCGTCATGCAAACTGAGACACGATTTGCTCAAAAAGGAATTCGACGGTTTCATGGGTATGGAAAGGGAGTCATTGGGAGATATGATAAGTCGATATTATCATCTGCTGAGTGAGTTGGGCGATTTTGGGGTAGTGGTAACTCAAGAAGAGGTTGTCACAAAGTTTGCCGATGCTTTGCCAGTTCAATGGAATGGATTCTTGGAAATTCTGAAGTATAATGGCATTTTGGCTACGACCAACATTCATGATTTCATTCAACTCTTGGAGAACAAGAATCAAGATGAAACCAGGAAGGTAAAAAGAGTTCCGGTGCCACAAAATCCTGAAATGTATTATGGAAATTGTGGAGGTATTAGCACTGTTGCAAGACCTGCTCAACATGCTCAGCTACAAATGGCTTTTGTCTCGAGCACCGATATGTATGGAACACCACAACTAGTTGCCTCAGAGCAAAGCTATCAGTCTACTGGAGTACCATCATTTCTTGATCCAAACTACAAAGGTCAACAACAAGCTTGTTATGGAAACACTTCATCAACAATAGTCAATGCTGGTCAGTCAACTAATCCAAACACAGTTCGGCTAGACACTTCATGTTTCTCAAAAGTGAGTGTTGAGGTGGTAAAGGAACATATGGAGCTGTTAAACACTTTGGTGAGTGCCTACTGTGGGTTAGTAGCAGGGTAAATTCGGAACATCAATTTGACTCAAGAAGATTATCAGCAAATAGATAAGGATGAAATGGATTTGGTGGATATCAAGTAGGCATTTGCTAGTGCAGTGAGGCGAGCAAAAGACTTCATGGAAAGAACTGGTAGAACCAGCTTAGAAAGCAAGAAGGACACCAAGTATGGGTTTGGTAAGCAAGCGATCAAGTGTTTCAACTGTGGTGAACAAGGTCATTTCAAACGTGAATGCACGAAGCCAGCTCAGCATGGGAACCAGAATCCGTTCAGAAATCAAAGAAACCAATCGAACCAGAATCAAACCAGGAATAATGAACGTGCCTTAATGCCTGCAAACAATTCTCATCAAGCTGGTCCATCAAACAACAACCGAGCTCTTGTGGTGCAAGTTGATGAAGGTTATGACTGGTCGATTCAACTAGGTAGCGGTGATCAGGGTGGAACAACATGTTTTGCTGAGGTTGTAAAGGATTTAAAGCACGCATGTAGTCTTCAGAAGATGAAGACAGTTCTGGTTATAGTGGAAGCTCAGATGAGGAAACCTCAAGTTCAGGTGAAGACGACACAGATGAAGTGTCACACGACACCATTGATGAAGATGTTGAGAAGCTTTTGTGTGAAGCTAAAGTAGTGAATGACAAAAGATCAATTCTGGTGGATCAAGTTGCTTATTCTTCTTCTCATCATTCAGCCTTTATGGCTAATGTTGGTGGTTCGTCTAGTCAGGTATGTGTCGATGAACCAAAATCTGATAAATGCGATAGTTGTGTTGATTTAGGTGTCACACCCCGACCGCGTAAAACAACAAATCGCGGCGGAATCATCGGGGAGTGTTGTAACAGAATCATTGTTTCATAACACATGGAAATTGAAGTTTTGTTTTATTAAATTAAAAGAGGTTAAATGTCTTAAAAACAAAGAGACATAACATAATTAACTAGTCTTGCATCTTTTATTGTCACTAAGGCCCAAGTCTGCCTAAGTGTATCTTGATCAATTCTATGCATCAGCTCCTCCTGAAAACACATGTGAAAATAGGTACGTCAGCAAAAAAATGCCTGTGAGATACATAGGTTTTATTAAAATAGGATTCATGACTTGTAAGTTTAAAGAAAATGTTTAACAAAAGTTAGTCATGAACCTTAAAAATATTTTCTTTTAGTAATCATACGAAAATCGATAAGAAAACAGATGATGTAAAAGAAAGATGTATGGTTAAATGAAAACCAAGTAAAATGAGTTTGTATAAATATGTTATTTGTAAAACAATATTTTGTGAAGATATGTTATTTGTGTAAAATGTAATATGTCTAATTGAAATGGTTTAAATAAAGCTACAATATGTAATATCATAAAAGCACTTATATATAGGAAGTACCAGCGGCGTATCCACCATGCTTTTATCATATTACACACGCCTCGTTATTTAAATCACTTACCCAAACAAACCACCAATGTAAAAATGTTCATGTATAATCAAATGTCATGTATGGCAAAATAAATAAAAATATCTACTCAAACCATATGTGAAATGTACAAAACAATGCATTTGAATAAATCATAATTTAAATCAAAAGTTATGTTTTGTAAAATTAATGTTTTATTGATACAAACATCTACGCGGTAATGTTAAACGTCTACATCCAAGCCTTGCGACTGAGGAGACAAACCCTTAACAAGTTAAAGGTTAATCAAACTTATGATTATCGAATTCGGTCATTCCTTCCACCCAAACAAACCTAGGATTTCAGGAATGGGAGTTGTCAATTCCTATGGTACCACTACCTACTAACGAATGGCATGATCGGTGTTAATGAATGTATTTATGACCCGTTAAACAAACCAAATGTCATACCAAATGTAAGCATGTTATATGAAAATAATGTACTAAATATGCTAAATGAACATACAAAGTAAAAATGTTTAATGTAAATCAATGTGTCCATATGCTAAGTGAATCATACGCAACAAAATGTAATATATGAAATCAATGTGCTAGCATGTTAATAAAACATACACAGCAACAACATGGAAGAAATCATGTACTATATGTGTACTAATGAACATAGCAAGTATATGTTATAAAAGCATGAAAAAACATGAAAGTAACAAGTAGGCACATGTGTTTCACCCCAAAATGTTTGAAAACAGTAAAAGTGGGGTCTATGTACTCACTTGAGAATGCTTAGAAGTCTTGAATAACAACCAAGCAATGCTAGAGGAATCACGGTATCAAACGGCACCTAATATAGGTAACTATGTTAATAAACCGGACCTAAATCGGAAGATCGGATAGGTTGAGGTTTTGTAAACCAAATGAGTGTTGGAACTCATATGATATGGTTTAACAAAGCCTACATACTAAATCGAAACCTATCCTAAGTGCTTACGACCCATTACGACCCGTTTAGGTTGTTTACGCTACTTTAAAGCGTCACTCGCGTAAAACGCGTTCAGACCGCCTAACTAGTCCTATGACAAGTATTATATGCCTTAACATGTCTAATAATGTTACCTAATCAGTTTAGATGTTAAAATTTAGGTTACATATGCTTAAAATGAATTTATGAGTAAAAAGGGCATTTTGGTCATTTTCCTAAGGCATATAAACTACCTATCATACAACTAACTAAACGAAGAGACCATAAGGTATAACCTCAGAAGGTTATTCCCTATACAACTATGGTCACAAAATATGTTTGTTCGGATCCTAATGATCGACCAAATGGGTCGGGTTCGAAAGTCTAAGCGGTTGTTTAGACCGCTTATCTTATGACCCTATATAAGCACTAAACTAAAAGTGACGAGTTAAACATGTTAAAACATGCTTAACTAAGTTAGAAAATAAGTTTTATATCAAAAGAAAGGGTTTTGATACCCAAGAATAGTTTGGTTGCAAAATACGCATAAATGCGTATTTTGACCGAAACTATGACTCGTCACTATGCCTAAATAACGTGGTAATCAGTACGTATAGTCACAAGGGACTATAACCATCGTGATTACGCTCATGTTGCGAAGTTCAAACGAACTTCGTGTTGACCAAAGACTGGTCAAAGCAGAAAGTCAAACATTGTTTAACTTTCATGCTTAAAAACACATAAAAGCATGAAAAAACTTACAAAAGGTCCAAGCGATGAAGAATTTGATCTAAGATACTCAGGTATGAAGAATAGGCTTCAACTTAGAGTATAAACTCAAATCAAATGTGAGGATTGCAAGTGAATCATTGTGGGTATTTATAGGAATTCAAGAGCCGTTAAGATCGTTACTCGTAATTTGAGCTTCAATCTTGACCCTCCATGTGTACCCACTGATTTTACAAAGCTATGGGTGCCCAAAACCAGCTCCATGTTTGTTAAAACCATGCACATAACCCAGAAACCAGCTGCTGTTTATGAAAAACTAATTTTTACTGATCTTGTGATCTCTCGCGCCCCACGTAAGAGTCAAGGCAAGCTTACGCGGCCCGCGATCTCAGGTGATTTCAGCAACAGTTTCATAAATTACAACTTCAGTCCCTGCAAGCTTGTAAGGCCCTTTTTGACATGGTTAAGGCCCGTTAAGCCATTTTCAAGGCTCTACAATGATGCCTAAGCATAGGGAACATGAAATATGCTTGAAAATGTGTCGGATGTCAGGTCGTTTGGTCGTACGGTTGCGTTGTTCGGTTAATTATGATGAAACACGAACGGACGCGAAAAACGATCCAAATTACGCGACGAATGGAATTTTATCATGCCAACCACTAAAATAAAATATTTTAATGATTACATAAATTTTTGGATGTCCGGATATATTCAGAATGTAAGATATGCGCGCAAACGCAAACTTATGCACTTTTTGACGCTTTTAGTCCCTGATTGACCAAAAAGTTTATTTTAGCATACCGAACCCCTCAAAGCCTATTTCTAAGTTATGTAAAGGATATTTATGGTATTTTTAACTTATGATCATATTCCGGAAGGTTCGATACCATACGAATCGGTAGACTTTCGCAGTTTGACGTAAATAGTCCCTGCGATCGAATAAACTTGATTTTGACACACCAAACCCTCCAAAACTTATTTCTAAGTTATGTAAAGGTTATTTAAGGTATGTTAAGCCCATGTCACTGTTCCGGAGTGTTTTTCGCGTTAAACTAATTACGTTTATGCATCATTTCATGTATAACTTTCCAAAAAGCGATTTAGAGCTCGAAATCGAATGAGAATTGATATGTGCAAATGATACACATATTTATACAAATCCCAAGTATGAAACACAATATTTCATTGATTTGGTATTTTTTTGATGGTCGTGGAGGCACAGATGTCACATTAGGTGCTAAATTGTATGATTTACAAAGCAAATATAATGATTTGCAAAGCAAATATGACGTGACTTTTATCCACCATCAAAATTTGATCGTGGATCTTTCAAAATGCACAGAGGCCAACATGTTTCATAAAAATGATGAAAATGAGTTTAAAAAGGTAATTGACTCATTAAAAGAAGATAATACCGAGCTAAAGAAATCAGTTTCAAGAAAACAAACTGCAATAAACAATTACATTAATAGGCTCGAGGAAGCACAAAAGGAGTTGGCCTATGTTAAGTGTGAAAATGAGGCGATCCAACTTAGGTTAGATAGTTACTTAAACTCTAGGTATGTGCTGGATCACATCATTGACATAAAGAAAAAGAAGAATGATGTCACGTGCATTGGATATAAGAAGTGTCCTCCACCTGTTAGACACAATCATACCGCAATGCCTGATGAGGAGGATAGACCTCAGTTTGAGCCAACTATTCTATTAGACATTGAGGAAGTATCATCAGATTCGGATGTCTCAGCAGATACGAAAGTATCGACTGCTGCACAAAATCAGGATCCTCTAGTCATTGTTGAGGATGCTGATTCTTCAGATGATGAATCCAATGATACTGACTCAGGACAGACTGATGCGGTAATCAAAGAAGAGGACATACCTCTTGAGAATCATATTCTATGTGATCCTCCTGCATATCCTGCTAAGATTTTTCTGACTAAGTCCACTTCTGCACAAGAGTCTGAGAGTGTGAATTTGCTTTACACTCTGGTTGGTGATGATAAAGTCTACTCAAACAAAGACTTTCCAATTAAGAATGTAAATCTATCTTTAATCAGTAAAGTTTTTGAGGATTCGACAAGTAAGTTTTTGGGAGAGTCGAGTTCACGAATTATCGTAACACAATATCCTCCGATTCCAAAAGCTGAAATTCAAAAACAATATGGCAATCAGAAATTACCAACAGAGAAAATTCAGCAAAATCACACTAAACCAAAAGGAAAATCGACAACTAAAGGTCAAAAGGAACAAAACCAGAGAAAGAACAAAAAGGTGAACTTTGTGAAGTCGATGGGAACCGATAAACTTGAAACTTTTGAAAACAAATCTAACGTAGATTATGTTAATCAAGTTAAAATTTTGAAAAGAGATGGTCAACACAATTCAGGACCAAGTACTTCGAAATCACAAAGTTCCACGACGAGACATCAATATGATACTTCGGGATTTGTTGAACGAAGATCATGTTTCGAGTGTGGTGAGTTTGGACATATTATTCGAGATTGTCCATATCTTCATAAGTTAAAGGCTAAAGCTGATGTTCCCTGTGAGCAAGATTATCAAAAGCGATCTATTTCTCCAAAATAGGATCCCCGTCTTATGAAAGAAAGGGAGAAGAAACAGAAACACAAGCAAGTCAAGGTAATTGAAAAGGCTCTTAAAACCGATGTGGTTAAAAAACAATCTGTTTCAGTCAAACAAGAAATTTTAAAAACTTCAAACGATCACGAAGTTAAAATTTCAAACAACCAAACTTGTAAAACTCAACAGATATGGAAACCTAAATTGGTCACAAACTCAAGGGGAGCATCACCATTTCCAAATCATCGCAAAGTTGAAATAACTTTTGTCGATGAAAATGGAAGACCCAAGTCCACGAAGGATTGGGTCCCCATCTCCAACTGATCATTTGAGTACATGTGCAGAGTATTCCAGGAGGAACTATCAGTAGTCTTTGGATTGTTGATAATCGGACATCCAGGCACATGACCGGCGACATCAGACTTCTCTACGACGTCAAATCTATTAGAGGAGGTTATGTTGCATTTGCTGGAGATAAAGGCGGATATATTACTGGTGAAGGAATGGTATCCAACGGGGTTGTCAGTTTTGATAAGATCAACATTGTGCAACAACTTGATCACAATCTTCTAAGTGTTTCTCAAATCTCTGATAAGATGTTTTATGTGCACTTTGACGCTAATAGATGTTATGTGCTGAAGCCCAGTTTCAAGATTCCCAATGACTGGATTCTCTTATCTGCACCAAGGATTAATGATTTATATGTCCTTGACATGAGCCAAGAAATTACAACGTCTGCTCAAGTAACATGTTTTGTATCTAAAGCCACAGAAAAGGAAACAATCTTTTGGCACATGCGGATGGGACACATTCACCTAAGGAAAATGAATCATTTGGTGAAGAATGAGTTAGTAACTGGTGTTCCCGTCAAAAACTTTCATCTGCAAGACATTTGTGCTTCCTGCCAAAAAGGAAAACAAAGTAAGAAATCACAACCGATAAAGAAAATCAACATGGTGGCAGTGCCACTTGAACGTTTACACATGGATTTGTTCGGTCCCGTCAAGCATAAAAGTATTAGTACTGACTAGTATTGCCTCGTGGTGACAGATGATTATTCAATATTTTCTTGGGTGGCGTTTACGGCACACAAGAGTGAAACTTTCGAAATTATCAAAAACTTGATCACTATGATTGAGAATTTGTATACTTTGAAAGTAATAGGCATTCGCAGCGACAATGGAACTGAATTTAAGAATCATGCTATGAAGGAGTTCTGTAGATCCAAAGGTATTCTTCATGAATTTAGTGCTAGATACACTCCTCAACAAAATGGCTGAGCGGAAGAACTGCACATTGATCAAAACTGCAAGGACTATGTTGGTAGACTCTCAGTTACCCATTCCCTTCTGGAGTGAAGCTGTGGCCTCTGCATGCTACACGATGAACCAAGTCCTTACAGTAAAAAGACATAACAAGACCTACTTCGAGCTTCTTCACAAACGGAAACCAGACTTACAATTTCTTGAACCGTTCGGGGCTCCTTGCACTATGATCGATCCGGATGGAAAATTTGGGGCAAAAGCAATTGAGGGATACTTTCTTGGGTATGCCACCCCGAATTTAAGAGTTTGGAATCTCGAGACTAAAAGGATTCTGGAATGGTCTGAAGTCAGAGTACAAAGCCACACATTACCAGTCAGATGTCCTTGTCAGCCATGGATGTTGAGTACGATGACTTTTTCAGTTCAATCAATATTGAAAAAGAATTAGCGGATGCTGCGGCACAGATGTTTTTCGAGAGTGACAACGCAACAGATTCACCGTTGGTTTGTCCCATTATTGTCAACAACCAAGAATCATCTTCAGTTAACAATAATGCTCTCGAGAATGAGGATTTTCACGATGCTGCTGAACTGAACGAATCTTAAGAGGATGATGAATTTCTCGATGAAGAGCAAGAAGTTCCCGCAACAATTGTGCATGGTACTTCTGAGGCTACACCCCCTGTGGACTGCCCTAAAACAGCTGAAGCTACTGCATCATCCTCTTCGCCAGTTCAGGGTATTGATTTGGTTGTTGATCTCAACTTCAACAATCTGGGTATAAATGTTTAAGTTTTGGATAATCCAGAAACAAGAATCCATAATATCCATCCTCAACAAAACATCATTGGTAATGTTCATAGTGGCGTGTAGACGAGGAATCAATTGTCAAACAACTACAATGCTAGCTTGTATGGAGCGATTAGAGAATCGGGTTTGCAAAATGATTGGTCCTTCGCGTATTATGTCTCACAAGAAGAACCAAAGTGTTGGAAACAAGCAATAAAGGATAATTCTTGGGTGGAAGCTATGCAGGAGGAACTGCAACAATTCCAGAAGCTTGGTGTCTGGAAACTGGTTGAAAATCCTGAGAACTACAAGAAGATTGGCACCCGTTGGGTTTTCAAATGCAAAAAGGATGACCGTGGAGTAGTTGTCCGAAACAAGGCGAGATTAGTTGTTCAGGGTTTTCGCCAGGTTAAAGGGATAGACTACAACGAAGTTTATGCACCAGTTGCACGTCTTGAAGCTATTCGAATTTTTCAAGCCTATGCTTCCTTCAAAGGTTTCAAGGTTTATCAAATGGACGTGAAAAGTGCATTCCTACATGGTATAGTTGAAGAAGAGGTGTATGTCGAACAACCTCTGGGTTTTGAAGATCCTATTCATCCTGATCGGGTTTTGGTTGCTCAACAAAGCTCTCTACAGATTACATCAAGCACCGAGATCTTGGTATGCAACCTTATCTAACTATCTGCTGGAGAATGGTTTTTGCCGGGGTTTTATCGATTGCACTCTTTTCATCAAAGAAAAGGATGGAGATCTTCTATTGGTTCAAGTATACGTAGATGATATTATTTTTGGGTTAACTAACGATGTTTTATGTAGGGACTTCGAGCGTGTTATGCAGGAGAAATTCGAGATGAGCGCCATGGGGGAAATGAACTTCTTTTTAGGCCTACAAGTTCAACAAACAGAGTCTGGGATATTCATCCATCAGACTAAATATGTCGGTGACATCTTGAGCCGGTTCCAGATGTCCGAAGCGACGCCCATTGGTACCCCACTTTCGCAGAATCACGGGATTACTCCGCACTTGAAGGATGAAAGCGTTAACTCTTCACTTTATCGCATAATGATCGGATCTCTTATGTTCCTCACAGCCTTGAGGCCCAACATAATGTATCCTACGTGTCTGCTCGCCCGATATCAAGCCAATCCGAAGGCCTCACATCTAGCAGTTGTTAAAAGGAGTTTCCGCTATTTGAAGGGTTGCCCGGACACTGGTCTCTAGTACCCTAGGGATGATAGCTTCGACTTGATCACGTTCAGTGATTCTGATTTTGGTGGCTGCAAAATAGATGACAAATCCACAACGGCTGGATGTCAGGTTTTAGGAAATCGCCTAGTCACATGGCAGTGCAAGAAACAGACTTGTGTCACTACATCAACCTTTGAAGCTAAAACATTACTGCCTCAAGTTGTTCCCAAGTCCTGTGGATTTAACAACAAATATGCCACTATGGTTTTGAATTCCTATCTACTCCTATTTTCGTTAATAATTCTGCTGCTTTACAGATCACTAGAAATCTTGTGTAGGATTCAAAGAACAAACACATCGAGATCAAATATCACTTCATACGTGATTGTTTTGATAAAAGACTTATCGATGTTGTTAAGGTCCACACCGATGACCAACGTGCCGACCTTTTTACCAAAGCATTTGACAAATCACGATTTGACTATTTACTAATGGTAAACGACATTAAGGTCAAGGCAGAGTAAACCGACATCGGAAAATCAATATTGTAAATATTTATTTGTGTTTTCTAATTTCTCTTACTTTTTTCATTTTAGGGGAGCAAAAACGAAAAATACAAAAACATTGAAAATTTTCAAAAATACAAAAACATTGAAAAATTTCAAAAACACAAAAACAATAGAAAAACAAAAATGAGTTTCCTGGTGAGCAAAAGAGAAAATGATAGTACATCAGTGGTTTGTCAAAACCTCTTTGAACTTAAAATGCAAAACAATAAGCAGCTCTATATAAGATGTATCAGTAGGCTCACAATCATTTTAAAGTGTGCAGGGTTATTTAAACCTGAATCAACTGAAGACCGTGTGGGGAACCGCTCATTGGCATATGGTGTTGGTACCAAAATTTTGTTTGATAGATTGTCGAGGTTCTAAGATACGGGGTCTTTATGCTGTTTATCATCTGGGTATCATTTTTTACCGGAAAACAACGGAGAGCAAGTCTAGAACTTCCATGATACCATACATACGTGTAAATATCATACAAACATGTATATCATACATGATGCATACGATAATCAATAAGTGATAAAAATATCACAGTCACCCCGAATAAGTGATTCTAAAACACATTTATCATCCAAGAGACAAGTTCGTCTCTCTGTCTGTACGATGGTACTAACCTGTTCACGGACATGCACTTATGCCCTGCATGCATCGAATATCAAGTTCCTCATTAATAAGTGATTTTATCACATAGGGCTTGTATTAATACAAAATAAGTGAGTACCTTACATCATATATGTTGAAAACAGATGATAAATTGTATACTCACCAGTAAGATGAACTCTCGTGCATACCTTGATAAGGGAATGTGTCGTGTGTGGATGAACACCGGTCGGTAAGTATAAATCATACCTTAACGTATCCCCTAACCGCGAGTACATCTGATAAGTTGAGCTTATGTGGACAACAATACCGATAATCGTTATAGGATGCGTATCTAAATGTTAACTAATTGAACAACAAGAGTGTTTTGGCGTGACCGTACACTTATATGATTCTCTTACCCTCAAAACTCGCAAAAAGAATGTCTGTAAATATTTATTTACTGCTTTCCGTCTTTACATTTGAAATATTCAAAAAATACCAAAAAGATTTTAGGTGTGTTTTAATATAAACTTTATAAAAGCCAAAAAGATTTTATTTCTAATATATTTTTGATTGCCCGATGTTGGATCTTGAGTCTTTTCCACCTGATTGAAACCTAAAAGAATTGCATCTTCACAAACGGTCGAAGTAAACAAGTTTTGAAAGTTAAAATCTAAAACTGATCAAATTTTTACAACTTACAAACTGTTGTCGGTCGATAGTTGATTGAGAGTTGGTCTCATGTGTGTCATTTGTTTATACTGACTATATTCCAAGCGGTTGTTCTCATTACGTACTTAGCTTTCTTGTATGTGCAGATGCGACATTCGAACCAGATAAAGGCGAAGAGAACGTGTCAGATAAAAAGCTTTGGAATGAAGACATGACATGGATTCAATCAGAGTATCAAGATGGTCGATTTGCAGCTTACCACTCATCAACACCACAAGAATCTGAAGATTTGAATATCACCGTCTCACGAGCAACGTTCAAGGGGGAGTTTGCTGATACACCTCCCTGTCTGTGACACGTGAAGACATCTGAAGATCCGACAATCTGAAGACGAACCATCACGAGCAGTATCCAAGAGGGAGTTTGTTGATACACTTTGTGGATACGGCTCGTTCGGTTCGACTACGTTACGAAATGGAGACTGAAACACGATATCCTCCATCGAGTTTTGGATCGATCACGTCTATGTTTGTTGTTTCTATGCATGCAAAGAACCATTCCCATGCAATCTCAAGAAGAATGTTCTTCTTGGGTTTTGGTTCTTCTCTGGCAAGTGTTCAAGAAGAATGTTCTTCTTGGGTTTGGTTCTTCTTGGCAAGTGATTCAAGAAGAATCTTCTTCTTGGGTTTGGTTCTTCTTGGGCCTTGTTTATGGGCCCAATGTGTCTTTCGTAGGGTTGCAGATAACTCACCTATTTAAACAGCTTGCAGAACAGATAACACATATGCTAATCCAGGAACCGGCGAGTTTGACAGAGCCTCGGTCCCGAAACGACGTGTTCGGTGCGTTTATTACAACTAAGAAAGGAGTAGAAGATAGATACGACATCGATCAGTCACTTATAATCTGGTCTCTTATTCATATCTGAAAGTTACAGCACCACGAGACCAGTTGGACGACATTTCCCCTCAGGGAACCAAAAGCTTGTCCAAATGGGAACCCCACATCCCTATTTATAGGCAACAGCCTATCTAGTCCAAAGAGCTAGTGTCCATTCGTCCGGATGGTCATCCGTCCGGATGGACTTTACATTATCAACACCTATTTGACCGGATGGGGTTTGGACTATTCTATTGTCCATCCGACCGGATGGTCATCCGTCCGGATGGACTTTCACAATACTAAAACCTATCCAACTTTCTCTATTCTATACAATATTCAACACACCCTCTATCTAACTATTCGCACACTGTCAGACGTACGAAATATGCACCAACAACATAGAGCACACACCATATAGGTTTGAGAGCATATTCTTGTATCAACTCTAGCACACAAACTCTTCTGGTTGAAATATATTGAAGCTTTAAACGTTGAATTTATTCTTGTATTGTGTGTGTTCTTTGACTTGGTTGCATACCTGCTCGGATTCCGCACTTGAGGTTGTGTTCTGTCATAAGGATAAGGTTTTCTAGATCCTCCTCTAGGGACCTACACCTGTCGTGCCTCCGGGAGAGTGTTCACGGGCTTCGGTTCTAGGTGAGGGTTTACCCTGGTTTGGAGGCGAGTGTATCCCAATGTGGTGAATTTTGCCAGTAGCCCATTTGGAGGATTCGTTAGCCGTTCAAAAAAATTATATGTCGATTTATGATGTTCCTTTCACCGGTACATGATATGATGTCGACCTATGTTTTAAGTTGCTTAGTGGATTTCAGACTTATTTTTATGGTTAAAATATGAGATTAAGGTATGGATAACTTAGAACTTTTATATATGATACAGATGATTTATATGTTACTTTTATAGTACGAATGAATTTAGTGTTGCACGATCAAATCGAGCTAAAATCTGATTTTGATAAGAAAATTAAAATGAACAAACACAAACTAATATTTAAAAGCCCTTGCAATGATTTGCATAAGATGAATATATACAATTTAGTCCCTAGATCTAATACTTTTTATTTATAGCTTAAACTACTAAGGCTAATTAGGCCCCTAGAGTTTGCTGATTACAAATCACCACCTTATAATAAATCAACTCACTAAAATTATCACCATATTTAGTCTAGAAATAATAATAAATATATTTTGTTTAAACAAAATATATTTATTAACCCCAACTCTAAAGTATATGTACCATCCATCACATAGATAGATATGCAAGTACCAAGATTTTTATTGAAATCAATTGATTATTCCGTTTTAAATCATGTTCTTGATGTCAATCTATTGGATTTTGTAATACTATGTTTTACCATTCTTTGGTGTTCGTTCCTTTAATTAATGGAACAAAATTCCTTATTTCCAAATATAGCGGTGAACAAATTTGTGGTTTATGTCATGATATAACATAGGAGACCAGGTGGAATGATATTCCTGAAACTATTTAGTGTAAAAAAAATCCATGTCACGTGTCTCAGGTAAGTCATGCCTGAATGACTTTTCTATGAGCATTTGTCAACATGCATGTCCTTGGTGTTTGATTGACATTAAGAACAAAGAGGACGGGATAAACCCTAAAACAAAAACTTTTATTTTCCAACACCAATGTTTAGATCATTCGACATGGTAGATGTAACCTTATAACCTGAAGAAGGAAACGTCGCGACTTTTTGAACCGAGGTATTCTTAAAGACTAATTGCAACCGACTTAGACAATTTCTAATGTAAAATTGTTATGAACTAATCCTTTTCACACTTAACAAATACTTAGAATGACTCAAATTGTACTTTACACTAATTACGTAAAAGACTCTAAACTTTGTATCAAACAATTAAGGCTATTATATTTCAGAAGCCTAAATCAAGTTTAGAAAGATTTATATCATCTGGTATCAACAAATGTTTGGCAAACACTATTCGGTTATAAGATGTATTATAAGTGGACAACATTTCAATGTAGAGTATTTATACATGTTTCTGGTTTGATAATGTATTTGTATACATTTTTTGAATCTTGAATAGATTTGTAAATAGATAAACTGAAAAATTATAAAATTTAAATTATGTAGGTAATTGGTTCAGTCACAATCAAATATGACGCCAAGTTTGAGATGAAATTTCATTTGATCACTAAAAACAGTCACAAAGCAAACATATATGATGCCAAACATATATGATGCCATGTTTGAGATGAAATTTCATTTGATCACTAAAAACAGTCACAAAATTCGGTTCCAACCAATGATCCCGAACTGTCAAAATCAGTCACAAAAGACCACTTGGGACATTTTGCAATGGTTTCACTGTTGCAAATGGTCGCTTTTTGCGTGATGTGCACTGTAATTCCAATAAATATCACGGGTTTCATGGTGGTCTGGTTAGTATTTTGTGGTTTAGAATAAATATTTGTGGTTATCATCACTCAACATATCGTAATTCTTTTTAGATTTTAATACAGAACTTAACAATTGTTATCGATCATGAAAAATCTTAAATTCATTATTCTCCTATACGTATGATATAACTATTGATCAGTTTCATTTATGCCTGGTCCAAAATGACCATTTATTAACAAACAACAAATAAAAAAAGAAACAAGACATGCAATCCTCAAAGCTTAGAGTTTTATGCTGGTATCATGGGGGACATGATGGCTTTGCAGGACATCCAGGACATGATGGAGCACATGGACACCCACCAGGACATGATGGAGGACACGGACATCCTCCCGGACATGATGGAGGACACGGACATCCTCCCGGACATGATGGAGGACAAGGACATCCTCCCGGACATGATGGAGGACACGGACATCCTCCGGGACATCCACCTGACGGCTGGACAGTAATTAGAAGCTTCATGCCTTGCCTACAATCAACTCCTTTAGGAATAAACGCATACTCTTTCGCCTCGGTTAAGGGGAACACATTATGTCCAGTATTAGGCAATTCCTGAATACTTCCCCTAGGACAACAACTTTCGTACCTCTCTCTAGTCACGTGAAATACTGGAAAGTCTCCTACGACATCATAATTGAACACTACACCAACAACATAGATAAATTAATTAGTTAGCTTGCTTCCAGACATATATATAATTATCAACAAATCATGTATAATGTATACCAAGTGTGTCTCCCTGCTTGAATTCCCTTGAATTCGCCCAAGCTACATAATCGACACCCAGGGCCCAACCTTTATCATCTCCAACTATATGCTCTGTTGCTCTAACCCAACTAGCTTGAGCCACTAGTGTTACTATGAGGACGAAAATGCCCAAATTCTTGTTAGCCATTTTGGTACAATTCATTCTAGGATACAACTTCAGCTTCCAATTTATTAAGAAAGGAAGAATGCTACAATCCTCTGCACCATTATAATTGATGAACAAGATACTTTCATGCCTAATGACATGCTCAAATATTCTAAATTTGGTATGCATAACTAAATTAAATAAGTAGCTATCTTTTAAAAAAAAATGGTTTTATTTTTGGTTACAAATTAAGAGACTTGTAAGATTTAAAATATTTTTTAATAGTTTAAAACCTTGTGTATTACACGAGCGGGATAAATATAGTTTTATATACTAAGTAATAGAAAAGTTACATCTATAAAAACCCGTGCATTCTAGGATTGAATAAACACGTGTATTAGATGGTTGAATACAAATAATGCATTCGGTTAACACACACAGTTATCAATATATGTTTATTAAATAAACCCAACTTTCACGGATTAGCCGATAGCACTCCTAACTTGATTTGTACCATACCATTCGAACTTTCAACTTATTGGCCGATATGATGATGCATATTTGTGGATGCGGCTCGACTCGGTTCGACATCGTTAGGAAGTGAAGACCGAAGCACGATTTCCTCCGTCTTGATTCGGAACGATCTTGACTTTATAACGTATTGTAAAACAACTTCGCGTGTGAAGTCTGTTAGCCTATGTTGCTGTTCTGCATGTTGCTGATCTGTCTTTTTGTGGCTGTTTGTTTCAGTCTACATGTTCTGCATGATTGCTGCAAGCCCACGAAGAATCACAATGAACGAAGATCACATGCATGGCGAAGAACCCCATATTGGCTAACAACCTGCATGCTTCGTCAAGATGCCTTTCATGAAAAACATGTTTCGCCAATTGATTGTTCGCTGATGTTGAGTCTATACGGAAAACCCATGTTCTTCGTTGGTTTGGGTCCTTCGTGGGCCACTTTATCAGGCCCAGTATGTTATTCGTAGGAAAAGGCAACTTGCAGCAGAGCAGACACATAGAACACAATGATAGTATTCAGAGAGTTTTGTATTATCTTGTATCATCTTTGTAAACAAACTCCTTTGGTTGAATACATTTGAGCTTTAATCGTTAACTCATTCTCTTGTGTGTGTGTTCTTTAACTTGGTTTCATAACCGTTTGGATTCCGCACTTGCGGGTGTTTTCGGTAACAAGGATAAGGTTTTCTAGATTCTCTTCTAGGGACCTACAAGTGGTATCAGAGCATTGGCTCTTTTCCATGTTAAAACCAAGTTTTTACCTTGTGTTTTTGAAGATTTTCATAAAGTTTTTTCTGAAAGTTTTTGTACTTTTGAATGAAAAATGGTTTAAAAGGTTTGAAAAACTTGTTGTTTGCTTAAAATTTTTATAAAAACCTTGTTCGAGTACATGGGGACATGTTAGTATAAGGTTTTTTTCGAATTTTTTGGGCAAAAATCTTGTTTGGAAAACTTTCCATGAGTTGTTTTAACTGGAATATTCTATTAAAAAAAAGACATTTCACCAACTTTCTTTCTCTGTTCAAAGATAAGGTATGGCCTATTTTGGATAAAGTGTAGGTCCGTTTTTCTCAGAGGATCCAATACGTAACCTATCATTGTTTATCACAAACACTATCACGGGTGCGGAATCCCCGTAAAGGTGCAAACCAAACAAATGTAAAGCGGATAACACAAGCAGATAATCAAAGATTCACTTGGATTAAAAGGATGAGAACGAACTGCAAACACATACACACAATGCTTGACGATAAACTCTCAGTTTCTCTCTATGCTCTCATAAACTAAACTGTGAAACATACTCAGTATATATACTATCCTTTGACAAAAACCCTTTGGACGAAAACCATGTGTGACGAAATTAGGGATTTCGCCACACACATATATGACGAAAACAAAGGGATTTCGTCGAGATGATTCATGACAAAATAGGATTTCGTCATGAGCAAACTTGGATAGAAATCACTAAGGCATGGACAGTTAAGCATGATTACACAAACTCTAAACATAATGCACGCTAGCATTAGGTTAAGATACAAATACAAAGACAAGACGTCATACCAAGTAGGATAGGAGGATATCCGACTAGGACTGTTTAACAAAAGACTGTTTAACATACAACAAAACAAGACAAGTTACAGACTCATAAATGCACTAACAAACTCCCCCTTGTCTGTTGCTTGGTCTTCGATCTTTGAGTCTTCAATCTTAGTGTTTTGCGGACAAGGTGCTTCCGGCATGAATACAACGATAAAAGCAGAAACAAGCGACGTGTTGGAACAGTAAAGCTTGTTGAGTGTACTTGTCTTCATAGAAGATATCATGCCAAAACAGTTTGTTGATGTCGGCCGTAGACATGTTGACAATCCACATCGGATCTAGCATGCGAAAGGTTTCCTGATCTTTAAATACAATCACCGCTTCATGCATATCTGAATCGTAACACCATAACCGCATGTTCTCCAAGAAATTTTGTTTCATCGGCATCAGCGGAATCTTATCCATGACTTTTGGCGGCTGATAGCTTAGCTTGTATCAACCTGTGTTGGTCTCTGGATCTAACGTATACTTGATCTACTGATAGACCGGAAACTGCGGTTTGTATAGTTCATCTTTCCACCCGTTTCGACGATTGAACCTCAATCTCTTTTCGAACAAAGTTGCACCAGCATAGTTTGAGTGATTGATTAGTTTCAACTCCGTTAAGGCAGCAGTGTCATAGAATGGCAGAGATGAGATACTCAGCAACAAATTGAAATACTGGATGCCGTGTTCGCGCTTGATGGCCACACAGTGAATATCCTTCACGAACATCCAGCTGAGTATCTTTCCATGTGGCTTTTCTTTTACGTACTGCATGTAATCAACTTGCGCTTCCGGAGGAGTTGGTTTCTCGATCTTCGACAAAAATCTTT
The DNA here is from genome assembly GCA_030545235.1 of Helianthus tuberosus. Classification (NCBI taxonomy): domain Eukaryota; kingdom Viridiplantae; phylum Streptophyta; class Magnoliopsida; order Asterales; family Asteraceae; genus Helianthus; species Helianthus tuberosus. The sequence goes on from JARYGA010023355.1 coordinate 21,599, forward strand.
TTTCTCCATTCTTGTAATGCATCTGTCGGATCGTCTGAAGAATCACGTTTATTAAATTGCTCGTTGATGTCTTCAAGATTCTTTTTCAGCCATTCTTCATCGAACGGATCAAACTCCGTTCCGTCAGCACGAACGTAAGTTGATTTACTAGATTCTTCTTCAAAAAGTATTTCATCCAGATTCTCGGTGTCAGCTGCTTCTGCTTCAATTGGCATTTAATCAATCACAGCATCATCAACTGTTTTCATTTCTTCCAAAGCTAGTTTCTACTCATATGATAAATCATCCACCAACTCCCCTTCTTCTAAAAGTTCTCCAGATACAGGAGGTACAACATGTAAGGCAATATCAGAAAAGCTAATAACATTAGAAGTACCAGCCATGTCATTTTCCACGTAGGAAGTGCTTTCGAACATTTGCATTTCAGCTTGTGCACTACTTGATGTTCCTTGAGAAGATTTGACTTGTGGAGGCTGGTAAACTACGATCTGTGTAGATGTAGAGGCTGGCGGTTGTTGAGCTGCAGCTGAGGGATCTGGATTCCCTTGATCTTCAGAATCATGATCATGCTTCTTTAACACTTCCTGTTGCTTGCATCTTTCATTCCACAAAACAACAACACTTTTTCTGACGTTTTTGAAATTATTATTCATAGTCTTAACTCCATCAGCAATAGTTTTATTTCGACTGTTGTACCACGCCTTGATTTCACTATACTTTGCGTTGAGCGTTTCAACATATTGTTGAAGAACACCACTAATTTGTCTGAAATGATTCATCTCTAACCCACGAGCATTATCAGCCGCTTTTAGTCTTTCATTTTCAGCTTTAAGTTGATCGATCTCGGCTTGTTGGCGTCCTGTTGTTCAACAGTGGACTTCAACGTATTTATTTCCACCAGTTGACTGAGTTGATCATCTTGGTGATCCTGATGAAATCAGTTTGCCTTTGTATACGATCTGCAGCAGCTTCAAGTTGAGAAAATAAGAAGTTGTTCTTTTCATCTTGAGACATTTCCGAGAATAGCCTTTGACGTTCAGAACTAGGCTGAGATGTAGTTGCTCTGATTACAGAAGCCATTGATCTTTGTTGACCAACTTGAGGAGTTACCGTTGGAATTTCAGGACCCGATGTAACCACAGGAGATGGTTGAGTAGCTGTAGTTGGTGGTTCTGTTGTTGTAGGGTGAGAAGCTGATAATATATCTGCAGCTTCAGTCACAGAGAATGCAAAACCAGGATTAATTTCAGCTCCTTGAATAGGTTCAGAAGATGTTTGTCGGACAGGTGCAGTACCAATATGCTTTTTGCTCTTCTTCTTATGAGGAGCAGCAATTTGCTTTCTCTTGAGCTGTTCTGCTTCAGTGTCAGATGGCACATAATCAGCATCTTTCTCAGTTTCCTCAGTTCGAATCTTACGTACACTTTTAACCCCACGTTCATTGATGAAGAATTCATATCCAGGATCTGGCTGATTATCGGGCTCAGAATCTGCTTGTTCATCTCCACCAGCACTACTAGCGCCAGGTGTACTAGCTGCTGTCGCTCCAGCATCACCACCATCACCACCTTCCTCATCACCTTTACTATCAGACGAATCAGATGAATCACGCGTGCGCTTGAACTTTTCTTTCATCATCTTTTGTAACTTGGGTTCTTCATCATCTGACTGGCTGTCGTCGTGACGCCATTTGTCATTAGCAGGAGCCACGTATTCTTTGTTCGCCAGAGCACCAAACATCTTTTGAGGAGGGTCCGATTCTTTGTATTTCTTAGCATAGTGACCTTTGAATAACTTAAAGGAATGTTTCAACATAGTTTCAATCTTGAGACGGTCGTTGTCAACTTTGGGAAGATCGGGGTGTTGAGCATTCATGATCATTTGCATGAATCTCGGATACATCCAGAATTTGTTGCCGGACGTCCGAGATCCAGTTCTTCGTAGGTTGTCTTCATGTTTGAGAATAAGAACTGTGAGATGCTGAATGGCTTATTCAAAACAAGCACGACCATCAAACCGATGAGATCATTTCCGGCCATATCATAACCTGCACGGTTCTTGCCTAAACATTGAATAAGAACATGTTGCAAGAACTTGTACCGCATAGGCAATGAAGCTTTGTTGATTTGCCCAGCAAAAATATCAGCAACACATTTCATCCTGAGCAGACATCCGTGCGTGCACATGATTGGTACAGAGAATGGTGCATCAGCAACATCTTGAAGTTCCAAAACAACGTTAAGAATCTCTGGAGTTACATCCACATTCAGCTTATGAACCTGCCCTCGAATCACTTCCTTTCCATCAACTTCCAGTATCTGAGCAGTTTCCCAGAATGCTTTAATCATTGTCTTATACACTGGTGTTGAGAAAGTAGCGGCCTTGTTTATCCGTGATTCCCGTAGCCATTGCGTGATTTCCTTGAAATCGTTAAACTTTCCTTCCGGATCAAGATGAGCAACCAAATTATGTCGCGGTTCTGACATGATTTCTTCTTTGGTCTTGTTGGTTTTCTTTATGGCAGCTTTGCGTGATTTCGGAGCCATTCTGTGTATGATAAGTACACGTAATGAGAGTGAGGTATGTGACACTTATAAAAATACATATATGTATACATATTTAATGTATATTTTGAACATTAATCATGTATAAATATATACTGTATAAGGGTTGCATAATGGACATTTGAAAATTTTTCTAAGTGTTTGAGTGATTATCCCTGTGACGAAATCAATGAGTTAGCCATACACACATATGACGAAATCAGGGATGACGAAATCAGGGATTTCGCCATTTTAAACAATTTTGGGATTTTGTCAATTAATGATTTCGTCATTTGGGGATTTCGGCAAAAGGGGATTTCGTCATTTGGGGATTACGGAAAAAGTTAGGGTTTTGTCATTTGGGGGTTTTCGTTAATTCTGGGGATTTTGGATTTCGTTCATTATGTGTCACACCCCAACCGATGGCGGAAACATCGGGGGCATGGCACTAAGCGAAACAGATTGTCCAGAAGTTTCCATAACAATTATCATTACCAATCAATTTAAAATAAAATGTCCCATACCATGTCTCAAAAGGTAAACAAATTATTACAGACAAAATCTAGGCAAATAGTCTATTCCGACAACTCAGATTTTCAAATAGAGCAATTGTTTATCTGCTTCTAGAGACCCTTAATTAAATTTGTACAGACAACTATTTGTTGGCCTCTAGAGCCTTATTCTAGCTTCGATTTCCTACCAGATGTGCATCCTAAGCACCTGTCACATACGTTAAAATAAAGTCAATACATATAATGTAAAGGTGAGCATACAAGTTTGGTAATAGCATATAAAGTTTGAATTTCGTTTACGCATAACCAGCACGTACACATAGAGAAATGAAGCACGTTAGTTATCGACATAGATCCATCGATACCAATGACTGTGGGTTGACTACCTGAGGCAGTTCGCAATACATGATTACCACCGTAATCCATGCAAGTAATTGTCCTTAACAACCCCTGCGAACAGGTGCTGAGTCCAAACTATAGTACTATCGTTGCTAAGGCAGGTAGACAGCATTCCATGTGTAAACATAACAAACAAGCATTCATAAGCCACGTATAACATGCATTAACGATTAGCGTTCAAATAGTATTGAGTAGTGTGGTTGTTGTGATTTGAATATTCATAACGTATGTAACACCCAAAAGTGCATTAAAGCAAAAAGGGATCGAGTATACTCACAGCGATGGATGGATTGAAGGGAACGCTTAGCGAGTAAAGTTAGCCTGAATAGTTTGATAGTATAACGATAATTGGTGTGTAAAACGGTGCAAAGTATCAGTGGCTCGGACATCAGTTCGGTCGGATGGTAATCCGATCGGACGGCTTGTTCCTACGGATGACAATCCGTTCGGATGGTCATCCGGTCGGACAGCTTATCCGGTTGGATGACTATTCGAGTGGATTGTTTCTTCCTATGAGAAGGAGGTGTTTGTGTATGATGGCTTGACTTTTGAAGTTTTCGTTGTAGCATTTTGAAAACATTGACGTATCTTTATTCTTCAAGTCGGTCGATTGGACTGTCGGTTATGCGGTTGATAATCCGCTCGGATGGTCATCCAGTCGGATGGTAGTCCGGTAGGACGGCAACTCTAGTGATAATGTTACTTATTGGGAACAAATTCACAGCAGAAGTGTCACTCGGTCGGATGTCCATCCGTCCGGGTGGCAACCCTGTTAGTGAACATGTTGAAAATTGTTGAAGTCATTAAAGCCCAAGTATCTCATGATCCGAAGAGTAATCCGGTCGGATGGTAGCCCGATCGGATGGCAATTCGTTCAATACTCAAACTTTAGGTAAAGTGGATTAAGTGGGGGCCCAAGGTGTGATCCGTTCGAATGGCAATCCGTTCGGGTGACCTATCCGTTTGGACAGTAGTCCGGTCTGATAGCACTCCGTCCCGGTTTCTCCGTCCGTCTTACACTTGGTCGTCTTGCTTATTTGTAGTTTTATCGAGACGTCTTGACATTGTGTTAACCAACAGATCCCCATCTTGATCCAAGTGACCTAATTGACCAGGAATCACCCTAGTTCGGCCATTTACCCGGTTCAAGACGGTTGTTCTTGTTTAACTCGAAGTCGGTGGTCTCGTGAGGAGAATCCAGATCTTGGACTAGCACAACCCTAAGAATGAGTAGGAGACTAGAACAAGGTCCGTTTCTACCGGTTTTGAATGCATTGAGTGTAAAAGAATTAGAGAACTTTTGATTATTTCTTTCAACTCTTTTATTCTTTTGAAAATGTTCAGATCTATGCGAAATCGTTATGAAATCATGTGGAAATCCTTCAGATCTGAGTTATCCTTGGTGGACTGAGGTCAAACATGAAGTTCATAAGAACTTCGTGACGACGTCACCCTAGAACACCTCAAATCTAGTGATTTCACGGTTAAAAGTTAAGATCCAAAAGATAGAAAGGTCTAGGAGTACGTGTAGATCAAGAAAGTACAAGATTTAGGGTGAGATCTTACCGGAATCGAGAGAAATCGAAGAAAAGGTGAGGAGCACGAGCTGGTCGGTCAGAGAGTTTCCAAAAGTAGAAAGTTTGACAGTGACATAGGTATTTATAGGATTCCAAAAGGGGAAAGTGTGGGTCGGTTGGATGGCATCTTGGCACTACGACCAAGTGACGGCCCGGTCGGATGGCTATCCGGCCGGATGTCACTTGGTTCGTGTGTTCGACGCGACGATTTTTTTTGCTGGTTCGATTTCGATTGCGAGCGATGCGAATACGATGGAGTTTCCTATTCAAATTACTTTTAATCCCAACCACTCATATCTCGCACTGTCCCTTCTCCACTAATTGTCATAGTTCGATTGTGATTCGAGTTCGATGTCGATTGAGTTCGATTGCATTTCGAGTTTCGACTGGGTTTTGATTGATTACCACACATAACATAAATGACATGTACAAGTAACACATAACGCACACACACATGTATAACAATTACTAAAATGTGTAGTTCGAGTTGCGATTCGATTCGATGTTGATTTGATTAGCATAGTTTGATTATCGTTTCGTTAACTTTATCGCATTGTTACTTCCTATAGTTCACAGTCGTAAGTCGATTAGATGGCGATTGAAATACGTCAATTATTGTAATTATTGACACTTACTCCACATAATACAACTAAAGTAAACATATAAAAGAAATTCACTACAAGTCAAGTTGCGCAAAATCGGTCGTTGACTTCGACCTTGACTTCTCAAAAACACGGGGTGTTACAGCCTCCCCTTGTTTAGGGAATTTCATCCCAAAATTAGGCTGAAGCCGTAACAAACAACTGCGGGTACTTCGCCTTCATGTCGCTTTCGAGTTCCCAAGTGAACTCTGCGCCTCGTTTTCCTTCCCATCGGACTTTTACAATAGGAATGCGAGAGCGTCTGAGTTACTTGGTTTGGCGATCCATGATTTTGACAGGCTTCTCCACGAAGTGTAATGTTTCGTTCACCTGAAGGTCATCGAGTGGAACATGTAAGTCGTGGTCGACCAGGCACTTTCGGAGGTTTGACACATGGAAAGTCGGGTGGACGTTACTAAGTTCCTCCGGTAGTTCGAGTCTATAGGCGACTTTTCCGATCCTTTCCAGAATCTTAAAAGGTCCCACATATCGAGGCGTGAGCTTTCCTTTCTTGCCGACTCAGACCACACCCTTCCAAGGTGATACCTTTAGGAGTACGTAGTCACCAACGTCAAATTCAAGGGGCTTGCTTCGTCTATCGGCATAACTTTTCTGTCGATTCCGAGCTTTTACCAGGTTGTCTCGAATTTGGAAAATTTTGTCTGTCGTTTCTTGTAATAGCTCCAGACCGGTTAATTGTGAATGCCCGACCTCGTGCTACACAATAGGCGATCGACATCTTCTTCCGTATAAAGCCTCGAATGGTGCCATTTTAATGCTGGAATGGTAACTGTTGTTATACGAGAATTCGACTAATGGCAGGTATTTATCCCAATTACCACCGAAGTCTATGACACACGAACGGAGCATGTCTTCAAGAGTACGAATCGTTCTTTCAGTCTGACCGTCGGTTTGAGGGTGGAAAGCGGTACTTAGATTAAGCGATGTACCGAGAGCCGTTTGAAACGTTTCCCACAGTCGCGAGGTAAACCGAGCATCACGGTCAGAGATGATGTCGCGAGGCGTCCCATGATTACAAATGATCTTGTCGGTGTAGATTCGGGCTAATTGTTCTACCTTGTAGTCTTCTCGTATTGGCAAAAAGTGAGCTGATTTAGTTAAACGGTCAACCCCAACCCAAATGCTGTCGTGACCTGATGACGTGTGCGAAAGCTTTGTTATGAAGTCCATAGCTATACTCTCCCACTTCCACATAGGGATAGGTGGTTGTTCGAGTAAGCCAGAGGGTCTTTGATGTTCAGCCTTGACTCTTGCACAAGTTAGGCATTTTCCATCATAGAGAGCAATATCCCTTTTCATGCCAGCCACCGGTACTTATAGCGAAGATCCTGGTACATTTTATCGGCACCGGGATGAATAGAATACCGGGTTTTGTGGGCTTCGTCCATCAGAATCTGTGGCAAATCGGTCCGTCTAGGGATCCAAATTCGGTCCAGAAAGTGGAATATCCCATTCGATTTGCTCACAAGCTGGGCTCCATTGTGGTAGATTCTTTCCTTCTTCAGAGCGCGTTCATTAAAACATGCATGCTGAGCTTCGCGAATGAGGGTTTCGAGATCGTATTGGGCTTGAACATTACGAGTGCTAAGTAGATAGCTCCGTCTGCTGAGTGCGTCGGCAACAACATTTGCTTTGCCTGGGTGATAACGAATCTCACAGTCGTAATCGTTGAGAAGTTCTACCCATTGGCGTTGACGCATATTAAGTTCCTTCTGATTAAAGATATGTTGTAGGCTCCTATGATCGGTGAAGATCGTACAATTGGTACCATACAGGTAGTGTCGCCAAATCTTTAACACAAAAACAACTGCGCCTAGCTCAAGATCATGGGTTGTAAAGTTCTTCTCGTGGATTTTAAGCTGACGAGATGCTTAAGCTATAACCTTGTCCCGCTGCATAAGGACACAACCAAGACCAAGGTTGGAAGCATCACAGTAGACAATGAAATCATCGTTTCCGTCGGGTAATGTGAGAACAGGAGCATTGCAAAGCATGTGCATGAGAGTTTGGAAAGCAGACTCTTGTTCAGTTCCCCAAAACAAAAGGCCTGTCTTTATGCGTAAGAGCGGTAAGTGGTACAACAATTTTTGAGAATCCTTCGATAAATCATCGATAATAGCCCGCTAGTCCGAGAAAAGAACGGACTTCAGATGGGTTCTTAGGTGTAATCCAACTTTTAACGGCTTCAATCTTCGCGGGGTCGACATGAATACCTTGACTATTAACAATGTGACCCAGAAACTGAACCTCCTCCAACCAGAATTCACACTTGGAGAACTTGGCGTAGAGTTGATTCCCCTGGAGTAGCTCAAGAACCAAACGTAGATGTTGCGCGTGTTCGGTTTTCGACTTGGAATAGATCAAGACATCATCAATGAATACGATGACGAAACGGTCGAGATATGGTTTACACACGCGATTCATCAGATCCATGAAAACCGCAGGTTCGTTGGTTAAACCAAAGGGCATAACAACAAACTTGTAGTAACCGTATCAGGTACGAAACGCGGTTTTGGGTATATCCTCCTCTTGGATGCATAGTTGGTGATAACCTGAACGTAGATCGATCTTCGAGAAGCACGTAGCACCTTGTAGCTGATCAAACAAATCATCGATGTGGGGTAGGGGATTGCGGTTCTTGATAGTTAACTTATTCAATTCCCGATAGTCGATGCACATCCTGAACAACCCATCCTTCTTTTTAATGAAAAGGACTTGTGCGCCCCAAGGAGAGGTGCTCAGGCGAATGAAGCCTTTCCCAAGTAATTCCTGGAGTTGGTTTGAGAATTCGCGTATTTCGGACGGTGCGAGTCGGTAGGGAGCTTTGGTAATAGGGTTGGCTCCAGGAATGAGATCGATATGGAAGTCGATATCACGACTTGGTGGTAGACCAGGAAGGTCGTCAGGAAACACATTAGGAAATTCACGAACCACAGGAACGTCTTTCACTTCTGTCTTTTCTTTATTTTCCTTCTCCGCTTCTACAATGTTAGCCAGTAAAGCTCTGTATTCCTTGCGAAGATACTTGCTAGCTTGGACACACGACATGAGTTTGAGACCTTTCGAAGCAGTTTCGCCATAAACACACAATAAATCACAATTCACGAGCGAGAGTCGAATCATCTTATCGAAGCACACAACTTTAGCATGGCTTTCGCGAAGGAAGTCCATGCCTACTATGATATCAAAACTTCCAAGTTGCATCGGAATAAGGTAGATTGGGAAGATGTGATTGTTAAGCTCAAGGGTACAATCATGAAGAATAGAATTAACGGCGACAGTTCTTCCGGTAGCGACTTCAACATCGAATGTCGAGGAGAGTTGGGAGCGCTTATGACTAAGGAGCATCTCGAATTCGAACGACACAAAGCAATTATCGGCTCCAGTATCAAATAAACACGGAGAATAAATACCATTCACAAGGAACGTACCATTAACCACGTTGTTGTCAGATTGGGCTAGACGCACGTTGATGTTGAAAGTTCGTGCGCGTGCTGCTTGTTGCTGTTGCTGCTGGTGTTGCTGCTGCTGCTGAGGCTGCTGCTGTTGGGGCTCTTGCTTCACGACCCTGTTTGGGCACATGTTGGCGAAATGGTTAGGATCGCCACATGCGAAGCAGGCTCTGTCGTTGACCGCGGGTGCCGAAGGAGCTTGTTGACCCTGAGGGGCGGTGAGTAGAGCTTGATGAGCAGGAGCTTATCAAGCACGACAGTTGGTAGTGAAATGGCCGTACATATTGCAATGAGCACAGAAACGGCAAGCGATGGTAGTCGGGTGGTGGTAGGTATAAGTAGGGCAAAGCGGGTGTGGCCCAGTGTATGCACGCTTGGCAGGCGGTGCATTAGCCACAGGCGCCGCTATTTGACGCTGTTGGGCTGGTACAGCTTGTATCGGTGCAGCAGTGATCGCACAGTTCTTGTTGCTGGAGCTGTTCTTTCTCTTGTTCTTCCTCTTGTTGCTCGATGCGGTGGTGGTTTCAGCAGTTGGTGCAGTGGTGGTAGCTTGATGCAGGTGCTTTGGAGTTTTATCCCAGACACCAGCCTTGACCCGCTTGTTGTTGATTTCAGCAACCAGTAGATAGGTCTCTTCGATCGTCTTAGTCTTAGCCACTTGCACGAAATCTGCAACACAGTCAGGCAGGGCTCGGATATACTTCTTGATTGCGATGTCCGAGTTCTTGACTTGGTCAGGGCAGATGATGCTAAGCTGTTTGAAGCGAGCAGTGAGAGCAGCATTTTCACCTTCCTTCTGCTTTATGTGCCAGAATTCATCTTATAACTTTTGGCGCTCATGAGGAGGGCAGAATTCTTCCAACATAACCTCCTTGAGTTCATCCCATGAGAAACCATAGGCTGCATCATTTCCCCGCTTGTTTCTCTCAGCCGTCCACCAGTCTAATGCGCGCGACTGGAAAACGCCGGTAGCATTCAGAGTGCCGAGGTCGTCGGGGCAACCGCTCTGTCGCAGTGTGACCTCAATGGAATCAAATCATTGGAACAACGCTGTAGGGCCTTCCTTGCTAGTGAATTCCTTTGGCCCACAAGACTTGAATTTCTTGAAATTGAAGGGAGCTTTGGTGGTAGCTTTAGGAGCTTCGGTTCTTGACTCCTCAGATGATTTGCTGACGTTCTCGTAGACATCACTTATGTCTTTTGCTACTTGTTTAGCGATGATAGCAGCAAGACGTTTATCTATCTTTTCTTGACGAGAAAGAGGTGTGTGACGGGATGGTGGTCCAGTTGACATTGTCTGCAACAGACATCGTCATGGTCTCAGACACCTCATAATCGAATCTCACCTCACACGTTTATTACTTACTAAAGCCTAGGAACACGCAATGTAACATGTATCGCACAAGCATGTAAGCACATAATCATCGATTCATTTAAACAAAGAAGCACATAAGCACGTAGAGCACGTAGGCACGTAGGGCACAGAATCACAGAAGTACCTAACCATGTAGTCACAAGAGGCAGTTAGAATACAGAAACCTATCATTCACAGTTCGCGATCGTTCGAATATAGCGATCGCGTTTAATATATTGAGTCGGGTAGTATAAGCGTATAACGTAGCATAAAGTCGTCCATAGCTCAGCGACTTGTTGACGTTTTGAGGTGGAAGTGCAATGCGAGTCGTGCGTGTCGATCGAAGTGAAAGCAAAAATGAGTAAATTTTACAAAAATTCAAACACATAAACAGGTAAACACACATATAAGTACATAAAATCAATGAATCATCAGAGTCGGTAGTTGCGGGCTCTGAATCGAATCACATAAAAATCGAGAAATAGATTGTCTGCGGCTAGTAGACTTCGACTAACCAAAGTGGTTCGACTATTCTCAAGGACTTATTGTACACATTTGACCTTCAGGGCTATGCTTTCGCCTCGGTTCTTAGGCTTTGGCACACATCCCGTTAGTCATATTGTGACTTCAGGTCATTGGAGTCCGTCGAGACTTCAGGTCATGGGCGGAACAAGTCGTCAAGGTTAGGGTTTCACCCCTAGCTTAACAACTTCGTCCCTGCTTTGAAAAAATAGAGGAGATTATCAAAATACGGATTTCAATCCTGATTTGGCATAATTCTCCCCGTTTGTAGATAAAATGCGGGTTGTTTCAAGCAAATTTTAGTCAAGATTTTGCGGTTTTCACACCTAATCTTGACTTAGTTGCTCTTTTATAGTTGAAAATGCGAGTGCAGTGATAGTGTAGCATAAGCGAGAGTATCGAGAAATAGCAGGCTCATACATAACACCTAGCGGATATGCACGAGTCGGTCTGTTGGTTCTTAACTATAGTTTAGGTTTCTAAGACATCGACCCGGACTAGGTCGTGTCTTGCCTAATTCCCTATAGTTATGGCTCTGATACCAATCTGTCACACCCCAACCGATGGCGGAAACATCAGGGCATAGCACTGAGCGAAACAGATTGTCCAGAAGTTTCCATAACAATTATCATTACCAATCAATTTAAAATTACATGTCCCATACCATGTCTCAAAAGGTAAACAAATTATTACAGACAAAATCTAGGCAAATAGTCTATTCCGACAACTCAGATTTTCAAATAGAGCAATTGTTTATCTGCTTCTAGAGACCCTTAATTAAATTTGTACAGACAACTATTTGTTGGCCTCTAGAGCCTTATTCTAGCTTTGATTTCCTACCAGATGTGCATCCTAAGCACCTGTCACATACGTTAAAATAAAGTCAATACATATAATGTAAAGGTGAGTATACAAGTTTGGTAATAGCATATAAAGTTCGAATTTCGTTTACGCATAACCAGCACATACACATAGAGAAATGAAGCACGTTAGTTATCGACATAGATCCATCGATACCAATGACTGCGGGTTGACTGCCTGAGGCAGTTCGCAATACATGATTACCACCGTAATCCATGCAAGTAATTGTCCTTAATAACCCCTGCGAACAGGTGCTGAGTCCAAACTGTAGTACTATTGTTGATAAGGCAGGTAGATAGCATTCCATGTGTAAACATAACAAACAAGCATTTATAAGCCACGTATAACATGCATTAACGGTTAGCATTCAAATAGTATTGAGTAGTGTGGTTGTTGTGATTTGAATATTCATAACGTATGTAACACCCAAAAGTGCATTAAAGCAAAAAGGGATCCAGTATACTCACAGCGATGGATGGATTGAAGGGAGCGCTTAGCGAGTAAAGTTAGCCTGAATAGTTTGATAGCATAACGATAACTGGCGCGTAAAACGGTGCAAAGTATCAGTGGCTCGGACAGCAGTTCGGTCGGATGGTAATCCGATCAGACGGCTTGTTCGTGCGGATGACAATCCGTTCAGATGGTCATCCGGTCGGACAGCTTATCCGGTTGGATGACTATTCGAGTGGATTGTTTATTCCTATGAGAAGGAGGTGTTTGTGTATGATGGCTTGACTTTTGATGTTTTCGTTGTAGCATTTTGAAAACATTGAAGTATCTTTATCCTTCAAGTCGGTCGATCAGACGGTCGGTCGTACGGATGACAATCCGGTCGGACGGTCATCCGGTCGGACGGTAATCCAGTCGGACAGTAGTCTGGTCGGACGGTGACTCTAGTGATAATGTTACTTATTGGGAACAAATTCACAGCAGAAGTGTCACTCGGTCGGATGTCCATCCGTCCGGGTGGCAACCCTGTTAGTGAACATGTTGAAAATTGTTTAAGTCATTAAAGTCCTAGTATCTTGTTGGTGCATAATGTCTATATCCTACGTCCTAAGTCTAGGTCATGTTTGTATAGGGTTTACAAGGGTTAAAAATGTAATTTTATGTTATTTTGTTGTAATTTCGCTTGAAATGACATGTGGTCATTTCAAACGAAATTAGATTTGTTAATTTCATTTGAAATGACATGTGTCATTTCATGTGAAATCAGGGGCCTATATATAGGCAGGTATAGTTTCTCATTTGGCACAGAATTAGTTGTGTCGTAACGAAGTGTTGCCCTATTTTCAAGTCTAATATCAATGAGAAGCGTGTTTTAAGTATCATACTCTGTTTCTACTCATTTCCTACACTGATTCTAGGCTGTTTGTTTGTTTCCGCCTCTCAAACAGTTGTGTATTGATTCTGATTGACTCATTAGGTCGCCAAATCAATCCCACAAGTGGTATCAGAGCTCAGGATGAGTCAATACACTTGAATCAGTGCTTGAAATTCTGTTTTTCTACACATTCTTGGATTTTTGGACAAATTCATGGATAAAATGGACTGATCTTTTGATATTGTGTGTAAAATACAATTTTAACAAACCCTTTCGTTTGAAATGTTGAGGTAATTTCACACGAAATTACTGATTTCGTTTGAGTTACATCTAATTTCGATTGAAAAAGTAATTCCGTTTGAAATGGCACTTGATTTCGCTTGAAAGTGCTATTTCGTTTGAGAAGTTGATTCCGTTTGAGAAGCGATTTCGTTTGAAAACCTAATTTCATGTGAAAACCTGATTTCGTGTGAGAGGTCTGATTTCGTGTGAAAGTCCATATTGTTTGTGATTTCGTTTGAAGTTCATTTCGTGTAGAAAGTGTTTTCGCTTAAAAGTGACTAGAATTCAAAACTTGAAAAATATTTTCCGAAACTATTTACATAAAATGGACAATCAAGAGTTTTACAACTTCTTTGCCGGTGGGGAAATGACGGCAGCCCAAACACCAGCCAGTATCATACAAAATGTGAACATGGAAAATGAACTCGGCACTACGCAGAAACCGCCAAAGTTGATGAACATTGATGAGTATGCTGGGTGGTCAGAAAGGTTTAAGACTTGGGTGCAAGCTAACCATTTCGAATGTTGGATGAAAATCGAATCTAAATATGCTCCTCCAAAGAATGGTTCGGGTTTAGAGAAATCAATCGGAAGTTTGACTCCACAAGAACAAGAAGATTTCAAGGCAGAAAAGAAAATGATGAGCATTCTACAACAAGCCATCAAAGAGGATATCTTAGTTCTGCTACAACATCAGGGTGATTCACAGTCCGTTTGGAATTCATTGAAAGTAAAGTTTCTTGGGAGCGTGTCTATGATCAAAAGCAAAACTTCTTTGATGAAGAAAGAGTTTGATATCTTTACGGGTATAAAGGGAGAAACAACAAAGCAGTTGATTGAACGATATTGCCATCTGGTTATTGAGATGAAGAGGTTGGGCATAACCAAGACGGATAAGGAATGGGTCGATAAATTGGCGGATGCATTGCCATATGATGAATGGGGAACTTATCTGTTGGTTTTGAAGAATAATTTGGAGTATGTGGGATTCAACCTTAGCACATTCATTGAAAAGATTGAGTCACACGAGATTGAGTTGACAAAGATTAGAAAGATGAAGTCTTCAAGTGTTCAACAAGATGTCTCATTGTATTACAAAGGGAGTACTCTATCAACATCAAATCTAAGTCCAAAAGTGCAGACAGCCTTTAGTACAGATTCAACATCCGGTGTATCTTCTGTCACATCAAGCAACAACAGTTCACCATTTGCAAGTTTTGAGCCAAATCCAAAAGTTCAAAATTCACCTGATCAATCTTACACTCAAAGTTCGTCAGGATCAAACAGTCAAAGTCAAGGTCCATGAATTCTATGCAACATAGCTGTGAACATAAAGAATGCTCAAGACTTTACTGAATCATCAGCAAAGCAGCACATAGCACTTCTTGCTTCGGTGCTTGAATCGTATGAAAGCTTGGTTGCAGGTAGAATTGGGAACCCCGATATGACAAAAGAAGACTATGATTAGATCGATCCATAGGAGCTGGAGTTGATCGACATCAAATGGGGAATGGCAAGCTTGGTAAGAAGAGCTCAACGATTTATGGAAATAACTGGTAGGAACAGTCTGTCAAGACCAGATCAAAAGCTTGAATTTGACAAATCAAAAGTCACGGGTTTTAAATATAAAGAGAAAGGACATTTCAAATGGGAATGTCCAAACATGGAGGTTAACAACCATCAAAACCCGTTCTCAAATGATTATTACAAACAAGTGATCTATCAAAAGACATGTCACACCCCGACCACGTAGAACATACAAAACGTGGCGGAAATGTCAGGGAGTGTTGTAACAGAATTAATTGTTTCAAATCCATGGCAATTGAAGTTTCGTTTTTTAATTAAAAGTGTTACAATGTCTTAACAAACAAAGAAATACAACATAATTAACTAGTCTTGCATCTTTTATTGTCACTAAAGCTCAAGTCTGCCTATGTGTATCTTGATCATCTTATGCAACAGCTCCTGAAAAACACATGTGAAAATAGGTACGTCAGCATAAAAATGCCTGTGAAATACATAGGTTTTGTGAAAATAGGTTTCATGACTTATGTTTGAGAAAATGTTTAGTCATGAACCTTGTAATTTGCTTTGTATTGTAAATCATTTGAAAAACGATAAGATCAGATGATATGTATAAATAAATGTAAGGTTAAATGAATAACCATGTAAAATGAGTTTGTATAAGATAAGTTGTTTGTAAATCAATGTCTTGTGAAAAGTATGTTATTTGTATAAAATGTTCTATGTCTCAAATTGAAATGATTCAAATAACGCTACAATATGTGATACCATACAAACACTTATATATAGGAAGTACCAGCGGCGTATCCACCATGCTTGTATCATATTACACACGCCTCGTTACTTAATCACTTACTCAAACCAAACCAAACAATGTAAGATGTCTATGTTTAAACCAACTTCCAAATGTATTGAATAATATGTCAAAATGTTTATGTCAAGATGTAAGTCATGTAATGTATAACCAAAATGATATGTATGGCTAGTGAAATGCATCAACTAAACCATATGCACAAGAACATAATATTGAAGTAAAACTTGGTTTAAATCAAAGTTATGTCCTGTGGAAATGCATGATCAATGTAAATCATGTAATATGTATCCAAAATGTAAGCCTGTGATGAATAACAAATGTACTAAGTACGCGACAATAGACATACGTAGCATGTGACCTGTACTAAGTATGCAACAATAGACATACGTAGCATGTGACCTGTACTACGTATACAACAATAGACATACGTAGCATGTGACCTGTACTACGTATACAACAATAGACATACGTAGCATGTGACCTGTACTACGTATACAACAATAGACATACGTAGCATGTGACCTGTACTACGTATACAACAATAGACATACGTAGCATGTGACCTGTACTACGTATGCAACAATAGACATACGTAGCATGTGACCTGTACTACGTATACAACAATAGACATACGTAGCATGTAATGTAATGTAAAACGATGTACTAAGTAATGCATACAATGGGCATACCTAGAATAAGATGTAATAAAATCATGTACTATAATGTACTAACAAACATAGCAGGTATATGATGTGAAAACAGGAAAGCACGAAAGTAACAAGTAGGCACATGTGTTCCACCCCAAAACAGTTTGGAAAACAGTAAAAGAGGGGTCTATGTACTCACTTGAGATTGCTTAGTAGTCCTTGAGTAACAACCAAACAATGCTAGAGATCGCGGATATCAAACGGCACCTAATATAGGTAACTATGTTAATAAACCGGACCTAAATCGGAAGATCTGATAGAATGAGGGTTCGTAAACCAAACGAGTATAGAGACTCATGTCATATGGTTTAACAAAGCCTACATACTAAATGAAACCTTAATCTAAGTGCTTTTGACCCATTACGACCCGTTTAGGTAGCTTATGCTACTTTAACGCGTCGTTCGCGTGAAACGCGTTCGGACCGCCTAACTAGTCCTATGACAAGTGTTATATGCCTAAAACATGTTACATAATCAGTTATGTGACAAAAGTTTAGGTTACATATGCTAAATTACCAATTATACATGAAAAGGGTATTCTGGTAATTTACCTAAGGCATATAAACTACCTATCATACAACTACTTAAACGATGTGACCATAGGGTATAACCTCGGAAGGTTATTCCCTACCTACTATGGTCACCTAATGTATTTGGTTGGATCCTAATGATCGACCAAATGGGTCGGGTTCGAAGGTATAAGCGATTTATCAGATCGCTTACCCTACGCCCTAGACAACGTGGTAATCAGTAGGCATAGTCCCAATGGACTATAACCAACGTGATTACACTCACGTTGCGAAGTTCAAACGAACTTCGCATTGACCATAACTGGTCAACGCAGAAAGTCAAACAAAGTTTGACTTTCAGACTCGAAAGACTCGAAAAGCAATAAAAGAACGAAATAATACTTACGAAGGGTCCCCGAATGCTAATTTCGATCCAAATAACTCAGGTATGAAACAATGGTTCCAACTTAGACTCTTTTAGATCAAAATTCTTATGGGTTTACCAATGGGGTTGGATGGGTATATATAGTTTTCGGTCCACCGTTAAGATCGTTTCATGGAATAACGTGATTGAATCATGTGCGTACACTTGTTGGAAACTCATGGTAGCTAAGAATGATCCTTATCATCTGACTAAGCATGTGTGAGTATGTGGTTGTGGATCAATCAACTACAAACAGGCTGTGAAATACACTGCATCTGGTCTGTCCCCAGGCTAGCGCACCGTTACTTAATAAGTGTAGCGGTGCGCTAGGCCTTAGTTTGGCAGATTTACAATTTTGCTCCCTGTCATGCATTCAGCCCATTTTCGACACGTTTAAGGCCCCTTAACCCCATTTCAAAGCTCTAAAATGAAGTTAAAGTATAGGGAACTTAAAATGTGCTCAAAAATATCTCGGATGTCTGTTCGTTTAGCCGTATGGTTGCGATGTTCGGTTAATTACGACGGAATGCGCATAAGCGCGAAAAACGATCCAAATGACGCGACGAATGGATTTTTCTTATGGCGAACACTAAAATAAAATATTTTAGTGCTTACATAAATTTTTGGAAGTCCGGATGTATTCAGAACATAAGTTATGCGTGAAAATGCAAACTTGTGCACTTTTTGACACTTTTAGTCCCTGAATGACCCAAAAGTTTATTTTAGCACACCGAACCCCTTAAAGCCTATTTCTAAGCTATGTAAAGGATATTTAAGGTGTTTTTAACTTATGGTCATGTTCCGGAATGTCCGTTACAGTTCAAATTGGCATACTTTCGCAGTTTGTCAAATTCAGTCCCTGTAAGCGAATAAACTTTGATTTCACCACACCAAACCTTCCAAAACTTTTATCTAAGTTATGTAAAGGTTATTTAAGGTATGTTAAGCCTATTTCACTATTCCGGAGTGCTCGTTGGATTAAACTGGTTATATCTACACATCAGAGCGCGTATAACCCTCCAGAAAGCGATTTAAAGCTTGAAATCGAACAAGAGTCGATATGTGCAAACGATACACATATTTTTACAAATCCCAAGTATGAAATACAATATTTCATTGGTTTGGCATTTGATTGATGGTTGGAGTGACACAGGTGTCACAGTCTCCCCTACTTTAGGAAATTTTGTCCCGAAATTAATTCGTAGGAGTCTATCTGTGGCTTTGTGTGAAGTAACCATCAAAGATAAGCAAGGCATAATACTGGTATTTCTCTTTAACGGACATTTTTAAGAAACGAAAATGAACGAAATGAGTCTTTTTCCACAACCTCTTTAGAACCGAAAATGAACAAAATGAGTCATTTTCCACAACCTCTTCAGAACCGAAAATGAACGAAATGAGTCATTTTCCACAACCTCTTCAGAACCGAAAATGAACGAAATGAGTCATTTTCCACAACCTCTTCAGAACCGAAAATGAACGAAATGAGTCATTTTCCACAACCTCTTCAGAACCGAAAATGAACGAAATGAGTCATTTTCCACCACTTCTTCAGAACCGAAAATGAACGAAAAGAGTCATTTTCCACCATTTCTTCAGAACCGAAAATGAACGAAAAGAGTCATTTTCCACCACTTCTTCAGAACCGAAAATGAACGAAAAGAGTCATTTTCCACCACTTCTTCAGAACCGAAAATGAACGAAAAGAGTCATTTTCCATCATTTCTTCAGAACCGAAAATGAACGAAAAGAGTCATTTTCCACCATTTCTTCAGAACCGAAAATGAACGAAAAGAGTCATTTTCCACCATTTCTTCAGAACCGAAAATGAACGAAAAGAGTCATTTTCCACCACTTCTTCAGAACCGAAAATGAACGAAAAGAGTCATTTTCCACCATTTCTTCAAAACCGAAAATGAACGAAAAGAGTCATTTTCCACCATTTCTTCAGAACCGAAAATGAACGAAAAGAGTCATTTTCCACCATTTCTTCAGAACCGAAAATAAACGAAAAGAGTCATTTTCAACCATTTCTTCAGAACCGAAAATGAACAAAAAGAGTCATTTTCCACCATTTCTTCAGAACCGAAAATGAACGAAAAGAGTCATTTTCCAGACACACGACCAAACTAGCTGTGGTTTCCGTGCACTGAATTCCATAATTATGTATGCATCCATAATTACGCAATTCCTTGCATAGTCCGCACAATTTGTTTGTAATGTGAAGGGGAGGAAAATCAAACCTGTGATGAGTGTGACTAGACTACCATAGGGTCCTTTTAATTAGATCGACAAATGATCCTTTTAATTAGGCCACCAAGGAGTCCTTTCAGCTATATCATCACATGATATTCCTAACCAGATTTTTGGATCAATCTGTTTACCTAGACCACTCAGGGGTCTAATTATGGAATGGTATAATATAATCCAAGGGTCTTTACTATTACGTACAAGCCCATTGAGGATTTAATATAGTACCTTTGGATATCCTACTATGAATTCCTTATACGAAGATATGGAAGATTCTACGAGGGTTTGGATAACAAGAATTTGGATCACACGAAAACATTAAAGAGAACACATAAGCACAAAATCACATAGTTGTTTAACTTGTTTATTAATTTGTTATCTTTGGACGCGGATACTTAAAGCACACCAGGAATCCAATTCGTGGATTTCATTTGGCACTTTAATCATTTCAAGAATCTATCTATGAAGATAGGATAATCTTAAAAGGAATTCGGCTTTGTCCTTATTGAATTGTGATGTACGTATTGAATCATACAAAGAATTCAATTAAGGACTCCGATGAATGATACCCATCCACAAGGATCTAATTATGAGGATAGAAAGATCCTACATGGATTTTTGGAATTTGTGTAACGGGAGGTGTTCCGACACCTTGCACTAGGCGTGCTTACGTCGATACACAAGGTAGAAAGTTCATGAGGTTGAGGCACCAGATATGTCAAGCGACATATGAAGCAGAGTTTGAAGGTTGAGCAGCAGCAGGATTTGTAACAGCTTTGCTTTGGATTGCAAAGCGGCACATGTTAACCAAATGTCTCCATCGTCCACCGTGGGTACATTTGAAACAGGGTATTTGGTTCGGATAATGGCAGTGGTATTAATTGCACCAAGGAACAGTTCCCTTTATACAGCTTCATCCCTGAGACAAGTCATGGGGATAGCTAAATCATCGGTCCTCTGGAGTATGACGCCTATTTGCTGGGTAGTTGCAGCACCTGGTTTGGACATTGTTGTTGTGATGAAGAAGCATCTTGAAGATAACGAAAGGCATAGGAGGAAACAAGCGAAAGATAGTCAAAAGAGAATAACAACACATGAAGATTGTGACCATTCGTTTGTTACCAAAGGCAAACAAATGAGATGGTGACTAATCAAAGTAAATGGGTCAATATAATGTATCGCGAAGACATGCTCGCCTATAAGTGAACACTCATCCCAAGAATTCCCAGGTAAGCACAACTGGTCTCGCGTCTGATGAGATGTATACGAAGTGCTTGCCTAGACAGAAAACCCAGAATACAAGCATTCACCCTTCCAGTTTGCACGTGTTCACATTATTAAAAACCCAAAACCTTGACGAGATTTTGAAAACTCAAAGGGGTTCAAAACCATATAATAGAGAGTTCAAAACCTAGTAATCAATCATCCTAGAACAGATGATTAGTTTTCGAAGCGGTTTT
>JARYGA010023356.1:0-61842 GCA_030545235.1 Helianthus tuberosus
AGATGTATAATTGGTGTTTATCTATGTTGAATTGTTGACGGATCTCAGTTTTTTAGTGTATGGACTATTGGTCTTGAAATTTTGAAATTGGTAGATATATTACAACAACCGATTAACAGGTAACATAGTGTATGGACTATTGGTTTTGAAATTTTGAATTGTTTTTATTAATTTTGGAATGAAATGGATTAGATCGGTAAGTAACCAATAAAATTTAATTAGATCAATATCAAAAGAGGAAACTAACTAATATGCGAAATTGGTGATATCATATTGAGTAATGTTTAACCCATGATCTATCATACCAGTTCCGTGATATCATATTTGTAGAATGATATGTTCTTGATTACAAGTGAAGTCTCATTCACCATAAATAACTAATATGTGAAATTGATGGTCGAAACCATAGTTATCAAAAGCGCTCGTCTGGTGCGCCTAGGCGCAATTTTCAGGCGAGGCGCAACCATGTTGCCTTAAGTGCGCCCACCGCCCTTGAAGTCTCGACTCGAGACTTTTCTTGTAATAAGCTTTTTGGAGTGTGTTTGGTAGGTGTGAACTAGTTCGGTACCGGTTTTTACCTTTAAATACCGGTACCGAAGGGTATTCGGTACCGGTACCCATTTTTGGAGATTTTCGATAGCGGTTTTTCACTACCGGTACAGGACAGAGCTCATCCCTAGGTGTAATGTTAGTAGCACCACAAAATGTCAAAATACATAATGCTTTGCTTGTTGTCTACATACATCCGTCTAACATTACAGTGAAATGTTGGACTAGTAATCTGTGATGTAAGATCTATTTATTAGAAGCGACACTCAATTTTTGTGAAAGCTATCACTTTATCGCATGTTAAATCTAACTTGCAGGTAAACCATCTTCTCATTTATCTAGTAATTTCAAAAAAATAATTTTAGTTTATTTTACTGAAAAATGAGCAAAGTTGTTTTGGTAGATTTTAATTTAATGAAGTATGTTGTATGTATTCTTCAAAGATTATCAAGATCATTATGATCTTTTGCAGTGTATGAATATATATGTATATAATATACATAAAAGAGTTTGAATGAAGTCTAGAGAATATATTAAGATTTTTTTATTACTTTTCAACAATAAGAAGTATTCTACCTTCAAACAACTATTTTTTTTTTATTTTCGGGCACTTTCTTTCTTCTGTCATGCATACTTTTGTTAACTTCATTTAGTACTTAATGAAGTTGGTGATCTTAGAAGAAAAGTCCTATGTGCATTTAGTTCTAGGCACTACAAAAAAAAGTCCATTTAGTGGCACACACTTCTAGTGGCATTTAGCTTTTGTGCCACTTATTTAGGTTTCAGTGTCACTTTACGTGTGCCACATTTGCTTAGCACACGTTTTTAGTGGCATTTAGTCCTTATGCCACTAATTTAGATTTTTAATGATACTTTTCATATGCCACTAAAATATTTGATAACTTTTAATGGTACTTTATGTATGCCACTATTTCCTAAGTGCTTCTAAATTTTAAAATCTTCTTTTAACCCTTCTTAAAACACTTTAATAAAACGTCTCTTGAAATATTTTTCCTCCTAATATTAGTTTTTCCTCATTACATCTTCCTCCAATGTTAATTTTTCATTAATGTATCACCAAAATTTATATTTATATTACTTTATATAAACAATTTGCGTAGCTTCTTGTGAACAGTCCCCACACATGTGTCATCCCATCCACATTTAGGGCATCCACGCTGCTCCACCTAATGCTACCAGTTACTTCCACAATTCCATCGCACATTCCACCTAATGCTACCAGTCATTATGTGATTGGCCAGTCCCCACTTTACCTTATTTTTTAATTCATTTTCATAAAGTTGTCAGGGACACATGTGGCCTGCTCAAAAATGATTGGTGGGTCAAACCAATTCTCAAACCAAGCAAGCGTTTTAAAAAACACGCCGGACTCAAATTTTTTCAAAAAAGACGCCTGGAAACGCCGGGTGTAGTGGAGGCCGGGGCGTTTTCCGGCGTTTTTTTTGAATTTTTTTAAAAAAACGCCCCACTACGGACAGTCTAAATATTCCCGCTTTACATCCTTCAAACCCTTTATTTAAAAACCACTAAATCATTTCCCTCCCACTAAAATTGAAGTTCCCTCTCAATATTTGATCCTTTCTACTCTAACGTATTACATTTCCCTCCCCAAATTAAAAAAAAAAAAAAAAAAAACCGTATTTTTGACTTTCCTCACCTTCAAACTACTTCTCCGAATCAAAATCTCTCTCTATGGCATCGCAGGAGCCCTTTTTTTCAAACCCTACACCCTCGCAAATTTTGGTTTACCGAAACCCTGGTCGCTTCTTCTGCAGATGGTATCGTATGCTCACTTATACTTTCATCAATAATTCATCATTATTTTATCCAGACTTGAACTTGGATTTTATTTTAATTTGAGATCTGAGTTCCACGCTATATGATACACGTGATGTTATGTCTGTTGCACAATTTTGGTCTTATAATTTGTATGTTGCCCAATTTTATATGTTTTAGCAGCTAGGTCTTTTTTTAGATTAGGTCTTTTTTTAGCAGTTAGGTCTTTTAGGGTTTAACCACATATTTGGGATTATCTAATCAGCGTTAAATTTTATGTTTCAATTGTTATGATACCAGTTGGGTCGGCGGATTGAGTTATTCAACCTGCACACAAGCCCTATATTTATTTGTGTGAAAAACATTAACAGTTTCATGGAGACATTCAAAATCGTCTGTGTAACCGACAATTTTGTTTAACAGTGAGATTTTGACATCTAAGCCTTGAAATGATTTTTCTTGACATTCAAACTAAATATGCATGTGGAACTGGGCTGTTGAGGACTATATGCACACATTTCATCACCAAGAAAAGAAAACGTTAGAAAAAAACATTCCCTATGATGTTTCTTGTATGATATAACTATATAAGAATTGTGTCTTATATTATATTTGTTTTTGTTTGTTGAAATAATAATTACTGGGATTACTTTACTGGTTTGGTTTGTGTACGCAGGATGCTTTCTACACCGACATCACTTATGAGGGCGATGAAGAAGGCCTCAAGAGGTAATTACTGCTCGAAATGGTAATTTTTTTCGCTGGCAATGAGCAGTTAATTTAAAGTGGTCACAGAATTTGTACCATTTTTGTAAAACAAAGAGAATTTTAGCAAGCAAAATGAACATTTTTCCCGTTACTTTTGCGGTTTATCATCTGGAGGGACACCGCCTTGCTTCTTCATTATAGATGATGGATGGCAAGAAATTGGTAATGAGAACAAGGATCCCAAAGTTATTGTGCTATAAGCAGCACAGTAAGAAATATTTCAAAATTAATCAGTTAATTTATTTACACTACAAAGAAAATGCCAATTAGTGGCAACATTATTGCTATGAGTTATTGCTACTGATTATAAGGTTTCAAACTCGCCTCTGTTTTCACTGAGGTGCATTCATGTTAACATGTAATAATAATTTATTAAATTGTGGTTAGGATGCTGAATTCGCACCGATAATTGATCAACAAGACAGTTTGAATTCGGTTGAATTTGGACAATCAATGGAAAGTAGTCCCATAGCATTTGATGAGTTGAAGAGCAGTGTGCCTGTGAATGAAGAGAGGGCTATTGTTCTGTTCAACCCGAAGGACAATACGCCTTCGTTACTGCCTCGGATTCCCTTCTCTATCTCCACTGGTTCAGACTTCCTTTCACGGTTTAAAAGTAAGTCGTTATAACACATTTGTATGGTCTTTTTTTTTTTTCAGAATCAAAAGAGTCGCGTAATTAAGCAAAAACACACTCTTTTAACATTATATGCAGATCCTGTCATTTGGTCAAACCGGGTCAATACGCTTAAATTGTTACCAGATGAAACACAGGAGCATGATGATTATAGTTCAGAGATGCCTAATGGATGTTTGGCAGTTGTACCCTGGGTGCCTAATTCCCAACACTCTCCGGAATTCGCGGTTTGTGATGCAGAAACATCTGATATGATGGATTCGGATGTGATGGATGTTGAAGATAATTGCAACTCAATGACAATTATGTTGCGACAAGTGCAACTCAAGATTGGAATCAATGGCAACAACATTGCATGATTCAACAGCCTCCTAACAACTTGTCAACACCAATCATTTGGTTAGGTTAGGTTTTAAAGTAGAACTTTTATATCTACTTCCACAATCAGATGAGTACAAGTATTTTGTGCTAGAAAGGCTTCCCATTAGTTTTAATGCTAAAGATGTTCAAGAATCAAAACAGCCAGACAGGTAACTCGTCGATATCACTGGTAATGGTTCTAATTTCACTAAAGTCAATTTCCATGCTTTAAAGAACATAAAGAATGCTTTAAAGAACATAAAGAATTTCCTAGACAAAAACCCGAACAACCCGACCCGAAAAACCCGAAACCCGAAGAAAAAACTCGATTAACACCCCTAGTTAGCATTAGTTGGCTATTGTGCAGCTCATTAAGAACCTAATTAGTCTCTTCTACCCTGAAAGTGAAGTTTCATTGTCACGTTCATTTTAATATGTTGAATGTTCATGAATTTAATCTAGTTTTTGTTTTTAAATCTGGTACAGGCGGGGATAGTGACTCTCTTAGCTTTGACAGGAATGCTGGTGTTTACGGTGGTGTTTGTTGCAGCAACTGTGAATGCAATTGTGATCTCTCTTCTTATCTCTTTGGCAGCAGTTGGTGGCTTCTTAGCTATTTTCTTTGCGTGTATGACAACAATGTACATTGACTTGTTGTACGTCACTGCGTTCGTTACATTCACTGTAACCATCTCATCAATCATAGCGGCTTTAGTCGCTGCAGGTATATATAATCATTTTTTTTTCTGTCATTTCACACATCCTTCATTGATATTTATTAGCTTGCACCATAAGAGAAAACTATGAGGAAATGTCGAAATAATAGGACATGTTTCGTCCAGCCCCTTCTACCCTTTTTCGTTTTATTATTTCCCATCCTTAGTAAAAATAGTAGGGATAGAACCAAGCCACTAGTGTAATGATGGGTACTTGGTCAAAATGTAGAGGGTTGGATGGGTTGATTTGCCGCCATCGCTAATTTGTCCCATCTTTGGAAGTTCATAAATAATTTATGACTAAATCCCAGAAAATGCCTATGGACTTCCAATTTGTTTTTTGCAGAGAATTCCCTATACTTTGTTTTCTCATAAAAAATACTTCAACTTGTTTAAATTAATGAAATTGTCTTTTTATGCATGATTAAGTCCCTTCCATGTTAGAAAAGGACTTTTCCAGTTTCCTCCATTCAGTTTTATAAGTTAAGCGTGTAAAATAAAAAAAAAGGTTGACTATAATTTTTTGACTTTTCGTCACTAAGTGTCAAATATGATTGAAAAAATTATATTATTGAGACAATAGTCTTTTTTTAAATTAAGCACTTTGGAGGTTGTTAGCATTTGAATACATTTGATTTGTTCCATTTTTGCTATTTTGTTTTATTTTTTTTGGAACTGTTGGACCCATTTGAGATGAATTAACCTAGAGGTGGAATTTCAACATATTTACTTATGTAAGGTTAAGTTTACATAAAAGAACTAGTCGAAACTTGTGCAAAGTGTAATGTTAAATGGCGTGACGCCTTATAAATCACTTTTAGATTATTATTGAACATGTTTCTATTAAGTAGTCACTTTGATTTGTTCTCCATCTTGCAAACTCTAGAGTATAACCAAATCATGTATTATTTAGCTTCACAACTTCTATGCTTTCTTAAACATATTTATTATGGCATATGATGTTTTGTACTAAACTTATGTTATATATATGTATTAGGCTGGATTGGGTTCATCTGGATGATTTGGCTGGCAGCGTCGGAAGGTGCCAGAATGGTGAAGCGCGTCACGTATGCAGCTAATGCTTCTGGTCAGCTCAACCCTCGCATCTTTTAAATATGTGGTAGTCATGTTTACGTGAGTCGAATAAACATCTGGTGGAGACCGTGGGCCTTAATTGATCAGTTTAACAATCTAGGATCACCATTTTTCATATTTCTGCTCAGGTGATTGGCCTTTTTGTTAGTTGAAGATGAGTGATAATCTTAAATCTTTTAATTTATTTCTTATATTTCATTTTTTGTTATTGATTTATGTTTTTTTATTTATGGCATCTGGTTGTATGTTTGTAATTACGTTGAGCATATGTCCTTGTGATCCCTAGCATTCGCGCCGGAGGTGTTGGAGTGAATCTTCAAGCTGCGGATACCGTCATCATTTTTGACACAGATTGGAATCCACAGGCAATACATATATGGAGGATTATATGTGTTTTGTTTTTGTAGGATGATCCCCTATTTGTTGCTGCCAGACAAGATAGGAAGATATTAGTCTCTAGTCTGTGGGTTGATCACAGTTTTGATGTCGGAGCGCCTATGTATACAACCTCGGTCAGTACGCAAATCTGATTGGTTTTAGGTTACATTATGAATCTATTCAGGATTGAGTTACTGCTTTGTAACCAAGTATGTGCATTTGTATTTTTATCAGGTAATGTACATACCGGTGAGAGATTTGAATGGGATTCCAGGTGCAACGTCACTAGTTATATGTTTGACAGGATATCAACTTGAAGATCGAGAGGACATTATGGTGATGTCAAAAGAAGTAAGTTTGCCTTTTATTAACTGCTCTTACATCTTTGATAGCTATGGTTATCAGATCTAATCAATTTAACATGAATTGTGAAATTTCAGGTTAGCGACAATAAGTAGTAAGTGCTGGGAACTATGAAGTGGAAGTATGACTACTAAGAAAACGTTAACACGATGATTATTTAAGTCGCATGAAGATTGTGAAAGAGATTCATGAACGCAATGAAGTTTTGAGTTTTTATTCATACACTTGTTAGTTTATTTGGGTTATATGTTTTGATCATTAGACTTAGATCGACACTTATTAGACATTTGGAATCTTTGGAAGATTGATTGAAATTTTAATTGAAGTGATTATTTTATGATTTCTACATTTTACAATTTTATTTTTTAATGTAAATAAATGATAATTGTAATTAATTAAAATTAATATAATAAACGTCAATGTCATTTAATTTGATGTGATTTTTGTGGCAAAAAATATGCGCTACTAAAAGCTCAAAAGTTTGTAGTGGCAGATAAAAAAGTGCCACTAAAAGCCTAAAAACTTTGTGCGGCACATTGAAAAAGTGCCACTAAAAGGCTTTAGCGTCAGTGCTTCTTGTGGCACTTTTTTTGTGTGCCGCCCATTCTTACAAGGTTCTTTAGTGGCACTTGTTTGGTTTTCTGTGGCACTTTTTGCATGCCACTAGATGTCATTTTTTTTGTAGTGAGGATATCTATTTTTTAACTTTGCAGATGCTGTGAAAACTAAAGAATAGTGAACATATTTTTTTATTTAGCTTCCAATATGTTAGTTAACTTGATAGACCCAAGAGACTTTATTTTTAACTTTGATTTATAAGATACCCATTTAGAGGATCTATAGATTTTGTGGTGAGTCCTTTTTGTTTCAGGTGGTTAGACTTTTATTTTTCTTTGTGTCAAAAGCTTATGTTCTGTTGTTATCGACCACCAACTGTTTGACGTTTTGTCTCAATGAGTTTAATTTCAGCGTTTTGTCCCAATGAATTGAATTTCTTTGCTATAGTTGTAGTGAACCGATGGTTTGTGGTGCTACCTTTTTTTATGGTTTGGATATTCTTTTGGCATTATGATAATTATATTTCTCATATTATTTCACAATTAGAGTTTTCTAAAGGGATGTGGTTTGTGGTTTCGTATCAAAGTGGGAACACATCCAAATTTAAACATTATGGACCCAGTTTGATAAATCAAACCCATATTTCAGAAATGGTCAAACAAAGGTTTTAATTCTGGAAACTTTGATCGAACCCAAATTGATAAATGAAAGTACAATATAAGATAAATAGGTATCACAATGGATCAACCAAGTGTATGTGGTTTTCACTTCTTGCTATTGCTAATTGTTGGTACTATTTTTTGTTCCAACGGTGTGTGTTTATTGTTTAATGAATGAACTTGATTTATATTCCAAAACTGTGAATTCCCTTAGAATTCAAAGGAAAGAAAATATTTGTGTTCATAGATTCATTCACGTTGTTACTATATAATAAATCAACGTAACCCGTCCACCGGACGGGTATTAAACTAGTTATATAATTGGATTAACGTATTATGTCAAATGGGTTGCATCGCATGGGTTTCCTACTAGTGTGTCTATATATATAGCTTTTTTACTAATATTATGTATGCTGTTTAGGTGTGGAACTTGCAATCCCAAGTGGAAAAGTTAAATAAATGACTCGAAGAGGCGCGACAACCCCACACGGAAGTGTTGCAAAACCGAGTTGATGAAGCAGTTTGGTAATCCTAGCAATCCTCCACCATAGTTTTGTTTTGTTTTGTTTGTTGTCTTTTGCGGTTAAACTTGTAATTTAAAAACCGTGGGATATTTTGTTGTGGAACCTACAATTTGACAACCGTTTTGTATTTTGTGGATGAACTTTCAGTTCTATAATCTTGTCGTATTTAGGATTTTTATTGGTTTTTTTTTTCTGCATTTTTAGTAGAAAAATCTGGATTTTTTAGTTTTTTATATTTTTTTTTATTAAAAAGTATTTTAGTCGGAAAGCTGTCGGAACATCTTGGTCGGAACTTTGTCGGAAACTTTTAGTCGGAAAATAGTAGGAAACTGGCAGTCGGAAAGCTATCGGAAAATTGTAGTCGGAAATTGGTCGGAAAACTTTTGGTCGGAAAATGGTCGGAAACCGGCAGTCGGAAAGCCGTCGGAAAATTGTAGTCGGAACTTTGTCGGAAAATTGTAGTCGGAACTTTGTCGGAAACCGGCAGTCGGAAATTGGTCGGAAATTGGTCGGAAATTTAGTCGGAAACTGGTCGGAAAAATTTTCCTACAAGGCTTTTTCCTACAAACGTATTTTTGTCGGAAACTGGTCGGAAACGCCGTTTTCCGACCATTTTCCGACTAAAACCTTGGTCGGAAATGGTCAGTTTTTTAGTAGTGCCATCCCTGTTTGGAGATTAAGGAATATCTTTAAAAAACTATTTAGAGTAAACTTCCGTTTTGCTCCCTGTGTTTTGGTCACTTTAATGGTTTTGCCCCAAACCTTTGTAAATAGCCAGTTTACTCCCTGATCTATGAAGCCTTTCATGATTTCACTCCCCGCCTCTAACTCCATCCAAAGTATTCGTTAAGTAAAAGGGCATTTCAGTAATTTTATAAATGTACGTATTAAATTATTTTTTATTAATTCCTAAAATCAATTTGTTTATTGATAAATCTATTTTTGTCTGTTATGTATCATCAAACCATTATTGTTCATTCAAAAAAGAAAATCAAACCACCAGTACATCACCATTCATCACCTGCAAGGCTGCAACCTCTCCCCTCCCACTGCTGCTAATCGACTACCACCACTACCTACCATTACCACCAAATCGCCATCACTGTTACCACCAAGGGTTCAACCTTGGTTTGAAACCCTAGATCCAGTTGAAATCAGAACAACCACCTATCTTCTCTCTCTATACACTCTCTCTTCATCCCCAACAACCACCGCCATCACCACCACCTCACCACCACCTGAATCGAAATCAGAAGCCCAAGTTGTGTCCCCGTCATCTATACCCTCTTGCCGTCATAACCAGTTAACCACGGCTCCACCCCTCCACCCTCCACCGCCTCCATCACCACCACCACCACCACCACCACCACCCAACCACTTTGCCGCCGCCGCCAGAAGCTAAACATTTGCTGTGAGAAACAAACACTTCAAAGATAAATGAGATAGGGATGCGAGAGAGAGAGAGAGAGAGAGAGAGAAAGAGAGCACTCAAACCAGTCGCCACCTCTGGCCACACTTTACCGGCGACTGACCTCCGGTAGTTCCTCACCATCGTTCCCAGCCTCAACACCTTTTTCTTGCCTTGATGTCAGCCCTTTCTTCTCAAACATGGTGGTGGCAGCGGCTTAATAGATAATCTGGGGGGGGGGGGGTGTTGTTAAAGATAATCACAAAGTTGAGATTGTTTCTTGATGTCGAAACCTTTTTGTTCATATAATTTAGGGGTGTTGTTAATTTGTTATTAACAGGTTCTACATATAGATGAGGGTTTTTGGGGATGCATAAAAGAGAGTGCAGAGGGAGAGATGATGATTAGGGCTGTAAATGAACCGAACGAACACGAACGAGGCCTAGTTCGTGTTC
This sequence comes from Helianthus tuberosus, assembly GCA_030545235.1. Lineage (NCBI taxonomy): Eukaryota > Viridiplantae > Streptophyta > Magnoliopsida > Asterales > Asteraceae > Helianthus > Helianthus tuberosus. The sequence goes on from JARYGA010023356.1 coordinate 10,268, forward strand.
GTTCGTTAAGGAAATAAATGTGTTCACGAACGGTTCATGAACACTTAACGAACGAGATTTTATGTTCATGTTCGTTCATTAAGGAAATGAGCGTGTTCACGAACGGTTCACGAACACAAATAAATTTGGCGAACGCGATGAAGGATAAATGTGGATGGCCCAGAGAGTAGCACTAGAACTTGAATCCCTTATTGTGGAACGGAGGTAGATCATATTTGTCGATGTAAATAATGAGAAAAGAAAGGGAAATGGTGCATAAACAAGGTGAAAGAGGGTTTCCTAGTTTAATTGGTAGGGTAATGATATAAATAAAAGTTTAATAGTATAAAAAGTATAGATAAAATATATGAAAGTATAAAAATATTTAATTAAAACACGAACACACGAACATAAACGAATGCAAATGAACGAATGTTCACGAACACCTTACCGAACTGCAACACCTCGAAAATTCACGTCCTATAATGTGTTGACACGTGTCATAAGTTTGAACGTGTGTAAGAATGTTCTTGAAGGACTAAAGTTGACAAACCTGGAAAGTATGTGAATATACGGGCTCTAAATGTCAACAGTGAATAAATATATTTTACATTAACCCTACATGATGCTCATACCTTTAAACGAATAAATCATGGATCATACGAAGCTAAATATGAAAGAAAGTGAGAGATTACAAACTACAGGGGTTATAATTGATAAATTTCACATATATACTTTACCCTACTGTTATAACTTAGTAAACTAAGTATTTTTGCTGATTATATCAGACCTGCAACTCAGGTTAATACTTAAACTCTTTTATAATCTTTTAAATGACCAAACTACCCCTACGGGGCATAGTTTGTGTTTAAATTCGTTTCGGGCATAATAAAAGACATCTTACTGATGTCACAACATATTTGAAGTATATTGACTTAGGAAACATGTATATGGCTCTTACGGATACCCGTTACGCTTATTACGCGTTCGGTTCGGTTTACGTAACTAGTTTACATAAATTAGCCGAAACGGGTCAAACCTTATCGGTTTTATCTCAAAATCCAGAATGTGTATGAAATAACCATATTAAGAAAGTCTTCAAACTTGTCGGGTCTAAATCACATTCTATCCGGTCTTCGCCTAATCGTGCGTACGAACCGTATCTTTAAAACTAACCGGTCTAAGCTTAAGCTTAATTAAAGACCCGTTAGGATTCTAATAGGTTATTATAAACCTTCGTTCCAGAATAGGAGGACCAGTAAAAGCTACTTGCATTTGCTTATTGTGATTATTACTTTGCTCAGGTAAATACTTTTAACTTATTTTCCCTATACGGGCTTGGGGTACGGTATATAAAATACCGCTTGGTCGGGCATTAAATCTTCCATCGTATGGTGGTTAATTGAATAATTTGATCGGACTGTTTAAATATGTTTTGTTTGCTTAAAGCCTTTGGGGGGTTAATGACCATGTCCCGGATATCCTTGGCATCATTTTACGAAATGGCCACGACCTAAGCGCGGAGTGTAGGCGTACACTCGTCAGTGCATAAATAGTTGATGTGGTGTGTCTATTAATCTTTAACCCGGCACGCTCCGGGCTACTGAACGCATAAGGAATATGTAATTCTTTTACAAGATTATATATTTAAATAATTCTCCCAAGTTATAAAATGTTTATGCCACGTGCATCCAAATCAATTTTTAATCATTTTTAAAATGAGTCAGTTGATTGTATTTACCAGTGTAAACTGACGTATTTTCCCAAAAAGATTAAATGCAGGTACTAAGCGTAACAGGCTGGATTTCTCCTTAGCATCAATAGAAGTCTCGCAAGCTTAAGATGCCTAAAGTCTGTTGAACTACTGTTTCTATTTTATTTTCGATCCGTCTGTGGATAAACAATCGACTGTTGTGATACACGATATTACAATATTTTATTCAGTTGAAATATATCTTTCAATTGCTTCCGCTGTGCATTTAAATATTGTGTTGTTTGACTATTATGTTGCCAACCACGTCACGATACTCCCCCACCGGGCCCACCGGTGACACGTGGAAACCGGGGTGTGACAGGTTGGTATCAGAGCCAACATTGAGTGAATTAAACACTAGCCTTTTGTGTTTAATCTCAATGACACAATTGCACATTCCTAAACTTTCGAGTCTAGACAAATAACATAGGATAAATTCTGCTTTGTTTTATTTTGTTTTGTCCTTTATTTTATATATTCTTGTCGTTATCTTATGTTATGTTGACAGGATTAAATATGCCGCCAAGATTCTTTAGACGAAGAGGAAGAGGCAAGGGGCCGATCACCGCCCCCAATGACGACGAGGCCGGACCTTCGCACATGCGAGCTCCTTCCACCACCGCGAGTGCTGACCCTAGAGAGAACAGGAGAAACCTTTTTGAGCCTGCGAGACGGTCTGTCTCGCACAGTTCGACGCCTCCCATTCATAACTCTTATGGGCCACATTCGGAAAATGAGCCCAACAACCCACAACCTTCTTACATACCTTTACAGTGATCCTTATCGCACAATTCTTTTGGAGACCCCACACCTTCTTCCGTGGCCGGTTTAACCCGGCGAACTACATACATGAACCAGTGGGTTTTAACCCATTGGGACCGGAGGACCACTTCTCAGGAGATCATGCAGAAGATATGGACGAGGACACCGATCCCGTCGAACCCGCAACCGGAACCCCCAACCATCCTATAGAGGTCTCCGATGGTTCATCTTTTCATGGATCACCCTACCGTGGTCCAGACAGTTACCAGGCACGATTCAACCAGTGCGAGTGGTATTTTACACCCTCGCGCCATTCGTCGCCTCACCAGCAGCAGCAGCAGGATCCCTCTGGGGATTCACGATTCGTGACAGTCACGCCACCGCCTCCACCTCCACCAGTTAATCAGGCACCTCCGCAACCGCCAAGGCGTAGGAGAACAGGCGCACGTATGTCTGCGCGAGCAGGGGATTTCCATTTTAGCTCTCCTCGTCAATCAAGTGGCAGTCATTACCCGCCACTTCAGGAAGATCCACATATGGGTGGACCTTCTAACCCAGCTGCACCACAGCCACCACCGATGGGTTTTGATAACCCAATTCCAGCATACACGGGTTCTATGGCGTACAACCCGTTTGAGCAGCCGGCTCACACCAACTATGGTTATGCTGAAGCCGACCCATACATGGTAGCGGCCAATTACAACGCCTTGCATCCAGAAGGACCGTATGGAGCTCCTTGGGGAGTAGGGTACCCAACTCACAGGTACCAGATACCTGCAAGACCTATAATCCGGCAACAATCGCAGCCGCCAAGGTTCTCCCCACCAGAGCGTGAAGAAATTCTGCAAAGGTTGGACCAGGTCGAGCGAGACTTTCACAGAGATCGCAGGGAAAGACAAAGCTTCTTCCAGGGATTGGCAAGTTTGATAAAGGGGAAGAGCAAGAAGGACCACTGAATCCTTCAATTGTCTGTTGTAAATTCCTTGTATCAGTTGAGCCCCTGCGTGGGCCTGTCTTGCTGTTTTGACCCCTGCGTGGGTATATTTGGTTGTTAAGCCCCTGCGTGGGCATGTCTTGTTTTGGCCCCTGCGTGGGTCTATCTTTCTATTAACCCCTATGAGGGTATGTTGTTGTTTAAGTCCCTGCGTGGACTAGTATTTTGTTTAAACCCCTGCGAGGGTAACTTGTCTGTTAAAAAAAAAGAGTCCCGTTTAGGGCGATGTGTAATTTTTAATAATTAATGGAACGTTTAGTTTATAAATTTCATTTTTGCCATTATGTGCATAAATATATTATATATTAAATAAATAAATCAAAATCATTCCTTTTAAAAATATATCTGCCTATTTAAATATTAAATTAAGAATCTTAATGGTATAACCTAGCCTGCATGTCATTATAAGACCTGGCCAAGATGGTAAAACCTGTTAAAAAGATTCAAATCCCAGTTAACATCTGAAGACATGTTAACGCTCCTGGCAGACGTGATTCGTTAAAATCACACACGTCATTCTTATATAAGGATTCTTCAAAAGATTCCTAACCCAACTTAATGATCTCTGAATCATAGGTTTAAATCATCAATTAAGATGATCATATTTTGACCATACGTTGGTAATATAGTGCCTACGGGCCCTGCTCATTTCCATATGAGCCAAAGGACAGTGGTAGCTATGACTCCCTGTCAGAAAAAGGTAATGAACTATGTTCAAACCTTCATGCCTTGATTCTCTGAAATTATGGCTTATAATTTAAAGTGTCCTTGTGACTAAGCCTTTTGTGCCACTAATAAAACTGTTATTGTTCTTATGATTAGGATAGATTATAATAAAGTCCTACATAAATATGATTAATAAATTAACCAAATATGGTCTATGTTTACCATGGTTAATGAATTTCCCTAAGGGGCAATTCCACAATAAACTCCCAAGTAAACTATTGTCCTTGTTTTATGTAACAGTTCAATTAAAATGGCTGACTCTGATGAAATTAATAGTCACCCAGTGGAGAATAATGATAACGCCCGAATTAATCTAACGGGTGCTGAACTGAAAGCGTTAGTAGACGACGCAGTTACAAAGGCCTTAGAGCGGCAATATGAAGAATATAGTGGGACTCGAAGTAGGACCCTATCTACACCGCATTCGAAGCCACCTTCCAAGAAGGAAGAACCCAAGAAAGATGATGATCGACTCTCCTCAAACCACCACAGTGCTCCATCTCAACAGATAGTACTAAATCAAGAACCCCGTAATAATGGTTGCTCCTATAAATACTCCGTTTCATGTAAACCCAGGGATTTCACTGGGGAAAAAGGAGCCATAGATTGTATGACGTGGTTAGATGAGATGGACACGGTAGTGGATATCAGCGGTTGCGCTGAGAGGGATATAGTCAAGTTTGTGTCACAATCGTTTAAAGGCGAGGCCTTAGCCTGGTGGAGATCACTGATTCAAGCCACTGGGAAGATCCCATTGTATAACATGTCATGGGAACAATTCGTTGCCCTCATCAGGGAAAACTACTGCCCTCAGCATGAGGTTGAGAAGATAGAGTCTGATTTTCTATCATTGGTTATGCAGAACCTTGACTGCCAAGCTTACCTCACGAGCTTTAACACAATGTCCCGGTTGGTTCCGTATCTGGTGACCCCAGAACCAAAAAGAATAGCTCGTTTCATCGGGGGTTTAGCCCCGGAGATAAATGCAAGCGTGAAGGCCTCTCGGCCAGCTACTTTCAGATCTGTAGCTGACATATCTTTGTCCCTCACTCTGGATGCGGTCAGACAAAGATTGCTGAGGAACAAAGATGTTGAGAAGAGAAAACGTGAAGATGATAATTCACGGAGGTCAAACAAGAAGCACCGAGGAAACGGTGATAACAAGAAGGGGTCTGAGTCAAAGAAGGATGGGCATCAGTCAGGTGATAAGCCCAAGTGCAAGATCTGCAAGAAACAGCACTTTGGGAAGTGCAGGTTGGAGTCAAACTCGCAGACTCAGTCGAGAACTTTTGCTTGCGGGATATGCAAGTCCAAGGAACACAAGACCTTGGATTGCAAAAAGCTGAAGGATGCAACGTGCTACAGTTGCAATGAGAAAGGGCACATTAAAACCAACTGCCCTAAATACGCCAAGAAGCCTGAAGAGGCCAAGAAGACCAATGCTAGGGTCTTTAGGATGGATGCGAAGGAGGCTGTGCAAGACCATAACGTGATCACAGGTACCTTTCTCATAAATGATATCTATGCAAGAGTACTTTTTGATTCAGGCGCAGATAAATCATTTGTAGATAATAAGTTTTGCAAATTGCTGAATTTACCTGTTAAAACCTTAAGCGTGAAATATGAAGTGGAGTTAGCAGATGGCACTTTAGAAACCGCCTCAACCATATTAGATGGATGTTTCATATCCATTAAGAACCACTCTTTTCCTTTGTCCCTACTTCCTTTGAAGTTAGCTGGTTTTGACATCGTTTTAGGCATGGACTGGTTATCTCATAACCAGGCCCAGATTGTCTGCAATAGAAAGCAAGTGGTGATCAAGACTCCGTCTAGCGAATCACTTACCATTCAGGGAAATACCCGGTATGGACTGCCTGAGCAAGTGACTATGCTCAAGGCCTCTAAGTGTTTAAAGAAGGGTTGTGTCATCTATATGGCACAGGTGACTATTGATGAGCCGAAACCTAAGATGGAAGACATCCCCGTCATTTCTGAATACCCTGAAGTTTTTCCTGAAGAACTACCTGGCTTACCACCAGATAGGCAAGTGGAGTTCAGAATTGACATCATCCCCGGAGCAGCACCTGTTGCTAGAGCACCTTACAGACTAGCACCAACAGAGATGAAGGAATTGAGGACACAGCTAGATGAATTGCTAGCTAAAGGTTTCATTAGACCTAGTTCGTCTCCATGGGGAGCGCCAGTCTTGTTTGTCAAGAAAAAGGATGGATCGATGCGTTTGTGCATCGATTATCGTGAGCTTAATAAGGTCACAATAAAGAATAGGTATCCTTTGCCCAGGATCGACGATTTGTTCGATCAATTGCAAGGGGCAAGTTATTTCTCGAAGATTGACTTAAGGTCAGGCTACCACCAACTGAAGGTTAGAGATGAAGACGTACACAAAACTGCATTTAGGACTCGTTATGGTCATTACGAGTTCCTAGTGATGCCTTTTGGGCTCACTAATGCACCGACCGCGTTCATGGATCTCATGAATCGCGTTTGCAAGCCGTACTTGGACAAATTCGTCATCGTCTTCATTGACGACATCCTCATCTACTCGAAGAACCAAGCTGAGCACGAGAAACACCTTTGCTGTATTCTTAAACTTCTACATCATGAGAAACTCTACGCCAAATTTTCTAAGTGTGAATTTTGGCTTCGAGAAGTCCAATTCCTTGGACATGTGGTTAGTGAGCGTGGTATCCAAGTGGATCCCGCTAAGGTAGAAGCAGTTATGAACTGGCAGGAGCTGAAGACGCCCACCGAAATTCGTAGTTTCTTGGGATTAGCAGGATACTACAGGCGTTTTATCGAAAATTTTTCAAGGATTGCTGCGCCCCTAACTTCCTTGACTAGGAAGAAGATTAAGTTTGACTGGGGACCGAAGCAACAAGAAGCTTTTGATATCCTAAAGCAAAAGTTGAGCAACGCTCCTGTACTGACATTGCTGGAAGGTACCGAAGAATTCGTAGTTTACTGCGATGCATCACACACTGGCATGGGGTGTGTGCTTATGCAGAAAGACAAGGTTATTGCCTATGCTTCACGACAGTTAAAAGTGCATGAAAAGAATTACACCACCCATGACTTGGAATTGGGTGCCGTTGTGTTTGCACTGAAGCTATGGAGGCACTATTTATACGGAATCAAGTGCGTGATCTATTCTGATCACAAGAGCCTCCAGCACCTGTTTAATCAAAAGGATTTAAACATGAGGCAACGCCGATGGATGGAGACTTTGAACGATTATGATTGTGAAATCAGATACCATCCAGGCAAGGCGAATGTAGTCGCTGATGCCTTGAGTCGAAAGGAAAGGGTGAAACCCATCCGAATCAATGCCAAGAGCATTGAAGTAAAGAGAAATTTGATTGAAAGGTTGTTAGCTGCACAGAAGGAAGCTGTGTTGGAAGCTAACTATCCTAATGAAAAGTTAGGAGTAACTGAGGAGCAGTTATCTCTTAGCAAGGACGGAATTCTGAGATTAAATGGACGAATATGGGTTCCAGTTTATGGAGGACTTCGTGATGTTATCCTCCAGGAAGCCCATAGTTCTAAATACTCCGTTCATCCTGGAGCTGATAAGATGTACCAGGATCTAAGGGCAAACTATTGGTGGATAGTCTTGAAAAAGTCTGTAGCCGCCTATGTAGCTAAATGCTTGACGTGTGCGCAAGTCAAGGCAGAACATCAGAAACCGTCAGGTTTGCTACAACAGCCTGAACTTCCCACTTGGAAGTGGGAAATGGTAACTATGGATTTTATTACCAAGTTACCCAAGACAAGGAAAGGAAATGACACAATATAGGTGATAGTTGATAGACTGACTAAGTCAGCACATTTTCTACCCATCAAGGAGACCTATAGCTCCGACATGTTAGCACAATTATACGTTGATAAGATTGTAGCTTTGCATGGCGTACCTGTGTCTATTATCTTTGACAGGGGTACTAGGTACACGTCACATTTTTGGAAAAGTTTCCAATAATCTTTGGGCACGCGCTTAAACTTTAGTACGGCTTACCATCCTCAGACAGATGGCCAGAGTGAGCGTACTATCCAAACATTGGAAGACATTCTTCGAGCATGCGTGATTGACTTAGGTGGTAGTTGGGATAACCACCTACCGTTAGTCAAATTCTCCTACAACAATAGCTACCATACCAGCATTAAGGCTGCGCCTTTTGAGGCATTATATGGTAGAAAGTGTAGAACGCCCGTTTGTTGGGCGGAAGTTGGAGATGTCCAATTATCAGGACCAGAGATAGTCTTTGAAACGACGTACAAGATTGTCCAGATTCGTGACCGTCTCAAAGCTGCCCGAGATAGGCAGAAGAGTTACGCAGATCCAAAGCGTAAACCTATGAAATTTGAAGTTGGTGACAAAGTGTTGCTTAAAGTATCACCCTGGAAGGGAGTGATGCGATTTGGTAAGAAAGGCAAGTTAAGCCCGAGATACATAGGACCTTTTGAGGTCATCGAATGTGTCGGATCAGTTGCCTATAAGTTAAACTTACCTGAAGAGCTCAGTGGTATTCATAACGTATTCCACGTCTGCAATCTGAAGAAATGCCTAGCTGACGAATCGCTAGTCATACCACATACAGATGTGCATATAGATGAGAGCTTGAAATTTGTGGAAAACCATTGTCGATTGAGGATCGACAGGTTAAGAAGCTTCGAAGGAATCATGTGCCTATTGTAAAGGTAAAATGGGATGCCCGTAGAGGTCCCGAATATACGTGGGAGGTTGAATCCACCATGAAAGAAAAGTACCCTCATTTGTTTCAGTAAATCTCGAGGTCGAGATTTCTTTTAAGGGGGTGAGGATGTAACACCTCGAAAATTCACGTCCTATAATGTGTTGACACGTGTCATAAGTTTGAACGTGTGTAAGAATGTTCTTGAAGGACTAAAGTTGAAAAACCTGGAAAGTATGTGAATATACGGGCTCTAAATGTCAACAGTGAATAAATATATTTTACATTAACCCTACATGATGCTCATACCTTCAAACGAATAAATCATGGATCATACGAAGCTAAATATGAAAGAAAGTGAGAGATTACAAACTACAGGGGTTAAATGTGTCAAGATGTTTAAGTTATACCTCTGAGTGACCTTTTAACAAACCCAAAGCTTTGTAACGATTAATTATGCTCACTAGAATGCACAATATAAATTTCATAAAGTTTCGTTATCGTATGAGAAAGTTATGATCAAATTCGTATATAAGGGGTTAAAGCGTTAACATTGAAAATTATGACTTTTCGGGTTAACATGAAGTGACCAAGGACTTAACATAGGGGGTATAAGGCTTGAAGCCCTTGTAAATAAATATGAGGGAGTCAAATTGCAAGAAATAAGCTTAGTTGACCCTTCGAGAGGCCAAGAGACAAGATGCCACAACTTAAAAATGTGAAAACCTGAAAACGGGGCTTAGGCGGGCCGTGTAAAGGTTAACAAGACTTTACGCGGGCCGCGTCAGACCCCCAGTTGCAGAAAACGTGGACAGCCTCCTGTCCAGCCCTTTAACCGACTTTAATCAGATATTTTCGCAATGTGGGCGACCCCTAAACAGTCCTAGGCACTTAGGGACATCTGTTGATGATCCATGGCCATTGATAGCATGATTTGTCAAGGATCCAAGGTGATTAAAGCACTATATAAGGGCCCTTGTTGCAACCATTGTGCTCACACCTTCCTTCAGCATTTCTGATCATTTCTGGAGCTCCAAAGCAGACTCAAGTGATCACTAATCGTGCATAGGACTTCAGTAAGTATGCTTAACCTTTCTTAGTTAAGTTTTTGCTTAGTTTTAGCTTAAAAGTCAAACCGTCGTAATTAACGGTTGACTTAACGATTAATCACTAATGCTCCATTGATTAGTCGAATTGAAAGTAGTTATAAGTTGGTAATTTTGTGGGCATTAAACCCTTAAAAGGGCACCCTCTGATTCCCACTCTAACTAGGTCAAATGTCGGGTCAAACTTGTTATTAAAAAGTCAACAGAATGCTTAATTTCCAATTTATGAATAATTAGCAATGTAGAACCCATACAACCTGGTTGATCATTAATATAACTTGGTAATTAATGTAAGAACATGTCTAAACATGTTCAACCCGACAATTCTCAGTAGAGACCCGGTTCGGAACCGAAAGTCGCAAAGCTTTGACTTTTACTTTGACTTCAGTTCTGACCTGTTTTGGTATGTTTTAGAAATACCTTAGAGCTTTAATTGGACTAGGTTACATGCTAGTAGAACCCTCTGGGATTGTACACCTTGGTTCATTAGTTATCCAATTAATATGCATGATTCCGTTAATTGCTCATATGTTGACCATTATGCCCTTTTCACCATAAAACGTGATTTTTGAAAATGCAAAAGAGTAGAAACCTTAATTACTGAATTATAAACTTGAAACCAAAATTTGACATCAGTTTGAGGTGTAGATTGAGAGTTATGCTCATTAGCGTAATTAGAAAGCTTCTTTAGCGATTTAACGGCATAATTAGCGTATAGCCTAATTAAACATACTTTTTGATATCAAACTCTTTACCCACTGATGTAATATATTAATTTGGGATTTTTGAAGATTTTTAATTAATTTTAGGCTGAGCATAACTTAGATTCGTAGGCTTAATCCGGTAATTGTCGGTTTTGCCCTTACGGGCTATAAAATGAGTTTTACATATCTAATTGACTCCAAACCTTTTGCTACTGATTTTAAATGATAAATAAATTATTTTAAGCCTTCTGGAATATTAAAAATATCAGTTTTCCATATAGAACCCGGAAACGGCTTCTAATCGCCTTTTTAAGCGTTTTTAACGCATAGTATGTACTAAAACTATTTTAAACATACAAGGGTTGATACCTACTGATATTTTAGGTAAATTATGATATTTTAATAGTAAGCAAAAGTTGTTAAACTCAGACTTCAGTTTTGAGCTTTTCGGCTTATGTGAAATTACCAAAATGCCCCTACGGTGCATAGTTTGGTTATAATTGATAAATTTCACATATATACTTTACCCTACTGTTATAACTTAGTAAACTAAGTATTTTTGCTGATTATATCAGACCTGGAACTCAGGTTAATACTTAAACTCTTTTATAATCTTTTAAATGACCAAACTACCCCTACGGGGCATAGTTTGTGTTTAAATTCGTTTCGGGCATAATAAAAGACATCTTACTGATGTCACAACATATTTGAAGTATATTGACTTAGGAAACCTGTATATGGCTCTTACGGATACCCGTTACGCTTATTACGCGTTCGGTTCGGTTTATGTAACTAGTTTACATAAATTAGCCGAAACGGGTCAAACCTTATCGGTTTTATCTCAAAATACAGAATGTGTATGAAATAACCATATTAAGAAAGTCTTCAAACTTGTCGGGTCTAAATCACATTCTATCCGGTCTTCGCCTAATCGTGCGTATGAACCGTATCTTTAAAACTAACCGGTCTAAGCTTAAGCTTAATTAAAGACCCGTTAGGATTCTAATAGGTTATTATAAACCTTCGTTCCAGAATAGGAGGACCAGTAAAAGCTACTTGCATTTGCTTATTGTGATTATTACTTTGCTCAGGTAAATACTTTTAACTTATTTTCCCTATACGGGCTTGGGGTACGGTATATAAAATACCGCTTGGTCGGGCATTAAATCTTCCATCGTATGGTGGTTAATTGAATAATTTGATCGGCCTGTTTAAATATGTTTTGTTTGCTTAAAGCCTTTGGGGGGTTAATGACCATGTCCCGGATATCCTTGGCATCATTTTACGAAATGGCCACGACCTAAGCGCGGAGTGTAGGCGTACACTCGTCAGTGCATAAATAGTTGATGTGGTGTGTCTATTGATCTTTAACCCGGCACGCTCTGGGCTACTGAACGCATAAGGAACATGTAATTTTTTTACAAGATTATATATTTAAATAATTCTCCCAAGTTATAAAATGTTTATGCCACGTGCATCCAAATCAATTTTTAATCATTTTTAAAATGAGTCAGTTGATTGTATTTACCAGTGTAAACTGACGTATTTTCCCAAAAAGATTAAATGCAGGTACTAAGCGTAACAGGCTGGATTTCTCCTTAGCATCAATAGAAGTCTCGCAAGCTTAAGATGCCTAAAGTCTGTTGAACTACTGTTTCTATTTTATTTTCGATCCGTCTGTGGATAAACAATCGACTGTTGTGATACACGATATTACAATATTTTATTCGGTTGAAATATATCTTTCAATTGCTTTCGCTGTGCATTTAAATATTGTGTTGTTTGACTATTATGTTGCCAACCACGTCACGATACACCCCACCGGGCCCACCGGTGACACGTGGAAACCGGGGTGTGACATGAACGTTCACGAACACAATTGAACGAACGAGACCTTTGTTCATGTTCGTTCATTTAACTAATCGAACGGAATTTCTTGTTCATGTTTGTTCGTTTATTAAACGAACGAACATAAACGAACTTCCCGCCGAACGGTTCACGAACTGTTCGCTGAACGTTCGGTTCATTTACAGCCCTAATGATGATGTTAAGAGATGATGATGTTATTTTTTTATTGTTATATATAATATAATCTTTTATTTATAGTTTTACTAAAATACCCTCAGTTTTATATTTGAAATTACCAAAACACCTTTTCCGTTAATAAACAATTTGGATGGAGTTAGAGACGGGGAGTGAAATCATGAAAGACTTCATAGATCAGGGAGTAAACTGGCTATTTTTAAAGGTTTGAGGCAAAACCATTAAAGTGACCAAACCACAGGGAGCAAAACGGAAGTTTACTCAACTATTTAAGTCGATTTGTGTTGTATATCATCCATCTTTAATTGGGTTAGTTATAAAAATTTAAGGACTTGACTAAATTGCAAACGGGTCAAATATGCAGAAGTGTGTCCAAAGTGTATTCAAATGCTCACCACCTATTTAAATTGATTTAGTAAGAAAATTTATATTTATTATTTTAGCAGTATAGCTTCTGTAATCATATTAAATATATTAATTTGTTATAAAAAATAAACAAAAAAAAAATTATTCAACCAAAAGTGTTAATCAGACAACCCAGCCCGACTCGTACTAAAAAATTACATGGGGTTTTCAAATCAGTCAAATAGGCTGAAGCATACATGTTTAAATTAATTTACTAAGAAACTCAATATTTATTATTTTAACATTATAGTTTCTGTAAGCATAGTAAATACATTAAATTGTTATAAAACTAAGAGTAAACTGCCATTTTGGTCCCTGTGGTTTGGGCACTTTTGCCATTTTAGTCCAAATCTCAAACTTATTACATCTGGGTCCCTGTGGTTTGCATTTTGTTGCCATTTTAGTCCAAAACTTAAAATCTCTGAATTTTGACTGTTTTAATGACTCTTTTTTGTCCTTATCTGAAGGGGTAATTTGGGCATTTAATTTTCATTAATGTAATTCAATTATTAAAAAAATCACATAATATAAAAACCCCTTATTATCTGACAATTACATTATCTTTAACCCCTATTCTTGTTCATCTTCTCAAACCCAAAAATCATCTCTCTCTCCCCTCTCTCTCTCTCTCTACTCCCTCTCTAACTTCTCAGCCCCACCAGCCACCACCATCAACCTGCCGACCACCAGCTACCACCACAACCGCACCGCACCTTCTAACACCACCAGTGCACCTTCCATCACTATCACTATTGCACTTCCACCACCATTACACCTCCACCGCAAACCTGTCCACCACGGTCGTCCGCATCTCCGAACACCAGCACCGCACTTCTTCACCACCTTACCCCCACCATCCCACCACCATCTTCAAACGATTGTACAGATCTGAGCAAAAACTCCCACCCACAATAATCTCTGATTGAGTCACGAACCTGTGACTTGTACAGAGCAAGTGAAGCACACACTCTTGTCTTAGCAACCGATGATGACATCCAAAGGAGGAGAAACACCATAAACCAAAGAAAAAACTCTGTAACCATTCTCACACAAATCACATCTTGTTTCCATCGATTTGAAGATGAAACAACTTCAACAATATTCCTCAAAATACCCAAATTTCAAGAACTAAAGATAATTTATTTAAGTAACTTTTGCGAGAAATTATGTGAGTTTGCATTCTGTGTTGATAGCTTTTCATCTTGTAAAACATTATGTCGAAGTCGTTCGAGCGAGCCGAGCCTTGATCTGGATGGTATTCCCGTAGTTGTTGGGTTTTGGTAGTGGTTATTAATGTGCAGACTTGAGTTTTGATCTAACATTTTGTTATTTTCTTATGAAGTTGTGTTCATTTGAGGTTATTATTTGTTTTAGAGTAAACTTCCATTAGCAGCATCGTCCATAAAAATTGGCTCAGATGAGATCTCAGGGGTTTTTGGTGGTTTTTGGGTTTGAGAAGATGAACTGAGAATAGGGGTTGAAGATGATGTAATTGTCTGAGATAATAAGGGTTTTTTATATTATGTGGTTTTTTTAATAATTGAATTACATCAATGAAAATTAAATACCCAAACTACCCCTTCAGATAAGGACAAAACAGGGTTATTAAAACAGTCAAAATTTAGAGATTTTAAGTTTTGGACTAAAATGGCAACAAAATGCAAACCACAGGGACCCAGATGTAATAAGTTTGAGATTAGGACTAAAATGGCAAAAGTGCCCAAACCACAGGGACCAAAATGGCAGTTTACTCTAAAACTAAAGAAAAAAGAATTTGAACCAGAAGTCTTAGCCTGACCTGTTTGACCCGTGCTAAAAGTTAGCCACTCTGATATACACAAATGACCCGCACTAAAACATTTACCAGGTTCGTGATGATTAAACAACAAACACAAAAAGATTAAAATCGAGGAGATTACAAGCTTTCTTGGGTGCGCGTAACAGAAGCTCTTCTATCAGGTGTTAAGCAGGATTACCATCCGGAAACTTGTCCATGAAAGTATCATGTGAAACGACTTCCTAATTGCTAAAATATTGATACAAACCATCTAATGAAAGTACCAAATGTTGGTCTTTTCAACATAGTTGATGGTGTCTAAGAGAAGGTACACAAACAAAAATGTAGGGGGCATTTCAAATATAGTCGTTGCGATACATCTCTAGTAATGAGTCATTCCATTTTGCCTGAAACATTAATGTGACAAAAAAATAAATATCGTGTCATAAAAGAGTATGTGTGTGTATGAGAGAGAGAGAAGTAAGCAACAAACCTGTTTTAGAGAACCAGCCCCAAAAGCACGAGTGTCCTTAACTTACTATATTTAGCTAAAAATCGAGAAGTTGTTCAATTGCAAGAACAATTACCCCATGAGCCTTAGTGTGGCTATGGTCAGCAACGGGAAAAAAATTCTCCCCAATATATATTTTCGCAAATGCACAAAACAACCGAGCCAAATTAACTTTCACTACATTTTATTAAACATACAATCAATATATTTGAATGGTCATTCCATGCTTATCGCTAATCAAACATGATAATAAAAAAGGAACAACTTGTTTATTACATGCTCATTTCATTACAATGTTTATTCCATTCCTTTACAATGCCAATGTGTCAAATTAAATAGATCCTAAGAAAATTAAAGCTGGGATACACAATTTGCTTTCATGGCATCCTCCCAAATGTCATCAATGTTATACTGGCTTAGGACCTGGATCTGTTGAGAACTCTCTCAGTATTTGTAGTATTCTAAGAAGATGAATATGTGATGTATCTCCTTCATCACCTACAAGAACTAATCTCAAAAGTGTGAAGCAATACCCACATGCGCAAAACATAACCCCAAACTAATAGAAACTAAAGAACACACACTATACACACAGTTTACCATTGATGAGATTATGAGTTTCTTACCTAATTATCATGAGTTTCTTCATGGCATCAAAACTCCATCATCTCCAGTGACCTTTTCGGGTGACTAAGCTTTGTTTTTCTGATAAACCTGCCACCATCGCTTCACTGCTCTTTGTTATTTTTCGAATCTTATCTTCTCTGTTTGTTCACCTTGTTTCATTTGATCTGTTGCTATCTCAGATCTGTAACGCATATAGAAATCAAAATCTACACATTCAGATCAACCTATTAAAACAAATTCATTCAAAATTTAACCATTCTTTAACCAATTTCATCAAAAAGTAATGAGCTCGATTCAATCACCAAGTCAAACCCATTATGCACCGTACCGGAAAAGTGATCCAAATGGCATTGCTCCGATTTTGGCCGCTGCCACTAATACGAACTGGACTTCCGTTCCCATCAGATCTCAACCACAACCGCCGGACATCAGACGTTTACAGCTGTCGCTTGGGCAGCGGATGCTCCGTCGCGATGTTCAAACCCTAATGACAATTGGTATGACAACTATGATGCCGAGTGAATACATTGTTTCTTCTCTGGAGGAAACGATCAATTGGGTGAAGATTGTGCTTGAGAAATGGAGAGAAAACTCAAGGGTTTTAGATAGAGAGAGATGGGAAGTGTTTTAGGAAGGGCTTTAGAGATGCCAAAGGTTACTGATGTTAAAAGTCAATTGATAAATTTACCATTATATCCCTGAAGTGTCTTAAAATGTTAAGCTATTTACCATTTTACCCTTCTCAAATGTGTTGTACTCCATTGTACATGTTGTTTCAAAACTTGTATGCATCGTAAAATTACATTTATGTACATCATATTTTCTTTATATAGTATTATAGATATAGATATGGCTTGGATACAAACAAAAATAAATATTTTGTTCTTTTCTTTGAGAAACACGCTTCTTTTTTTCAGTTGTATGCCTTTGTGTACCCAGTTTTATTGTTGTTTGAATCTGCTTTCATATACTACCTAACCGTGTTAAGTGATAATGTTATAGCAAAACTCCCCGCCATTTATGATCTTTGTTCATGTGAGTACAGGATCCATAATCTCAATTGGTACGGGCAGTGGCGAAACTAGCCCATTAATTTAAGGGTATCCCGAATTTTTTTTTTACCGTGCAATCATACAATGATAAAAAAAAATGATAACAAATAAAGTAAAACAAATATCTAATAGATTTACCCTCTTTTTTTCATAATTTGAAATCGTTCCATCACATCATCGTCTTTACTTCATCAAAAGTTTCTTTTTCGACCTCACAAAACATAGCACTGTTCAAATATTCCGGGCTCACAAAACACTACCAATACGGGGTTGAGCCGTAGCCTGTGCTACGACTCGTTACATTATGGTTCCGCCCCTGGGTACGGGGTCTAGATGCACATGTGATTTTAGATACTAATTTCATTTACGTTGACTACCACGTTAGTATTTGGAAGTTTGAATACTTTCCTAATGATACGCCTCGCTTGCGGTATGCGCATGTAATGTATATATGTGTGGGCGCTCGGAGGGCAAAAGTGAAAGTGCACTAATTTTAACGTTATTTTACTAATTTCATGAAAATTGTAACAACCAGCACGTTCGTGCGTTGTTACTACTCGTTATACTCGTTACGCCTAGCACCAGAGATTCGGATCAAAATGTAACTATATCGCCACATCGCTATTTCGCAGTATTTTCGCATATTACGCATACTTTATCGCTATAACACATCACATCGCACGTACTAACACTCACGATGACGTTGAGAGATGACCTATTCTACCCTCCTCGATAGCCGTGATGTGTCGCAACCCAATGCATATTCGAAACGCGCAACTCGATTATCGCAACGCAGACTTTGAAGTGTGGATATTTATACGACCCTTTGTGACTAATTATAATAAAAATATGAATGTGAGTATGAAAATGTGTAACCAAACCATCGCAATGCTTAACGAACAAAACAAAACATCGAAACGCAATTCGCCGGAGACCACTGATCGAGTGGCCAACCGATCGGATTGCCACCCGATCGGACAACCATCCGATCGGATTGCCACCCGATCCATGGCACTCCATCTCCTTCACTCCACTCCACCTATAAATAGCACTTGTCACATCACTTGAACAGTGATGTGATAGCTCTCGTTCGACCATCGTACTTTTGGCTCTATTTCTCTCGATTTCTCGCGATTCTTGTAAGTTTCTACCTCAAATCTTGTACTTCTTTAATCCACACGCACTTCTTCATCAATTTCTCTTTTGAGTCTTAACTTTTAACCGTAAAATCAATGGATTTGAGGTGTTCTAGGATGATGTCATCATGGTGTTCTTATGAACTCCAAGCTTTGGCCTCATTCCACCAAGAATGTAACAATCCTCAATAAAACCGACACCCTCGATTATTATTCCGACACCCTAATATATTTTAAAATATCCCAAAATGTCCCAAAATACACCCCATACGCAAAAACGGGTCTCAAATACATTAAATAATATTAAAAATAATTAAAAATCTGAAATTTAAGTTGAGGCGGGCCGCGTAAGACCCACCCCAACCCTCACACGGGCCGCATGAGCTTAAAACATGGCGCGGCCCGGTGCGGACACGTGGCCCAACACCCGGCGGAGCTAGTTGCTGACTCGGACAAGCTACACGTTGACCTGAGGTCAGCGCGGGCCGCGTAGGCCCTGTCTTTGTGTTACGCGAGCCGCGAAAGGACCGAGATCAGACCCTATATAAGAAAGCAACTGGTTTTTGTTTTCCGTCATTCATTTCTTTCTTTCTTAAGCAAATTTCTGAATATTAGGCATTATACTCGGGTATTATACCCCCCTAAATAGCGAAGTTCTGCTCCGTTGTAAGTATTATAACCCCTGGATACGTATTAGATACGCTGCCCGATTGATCTAGGGTTCCGTAACGGCTGTCGTGGTTCTGCCCGACGTAGTCGTTGGAATGCCGTCTCGGGGAGGGTATTACTAATGTTAAAATGGGTTATTATACTAACGCGTGTGCTTTGTGTAAATTATAGATTGTCACCAGGAAATCCTTACGGAAAATCTAAGACAGCAATGTGAGTTGATCCACTTTTTGTAAACCTTTTGTTAAATGTTTTTACAAAACCTTAAATACTTTGCAATGCGAATAACAGTTATTGAGTATTTGTAAGAATACAATTATGATGAGTATGTTGGGGTTTTGTATACAAATTTTGTTACCACCTGGTCAAGGAGTAACATTTCCACAAGTCAGGTTCGACAGTACCATGGATGTTAATTGTGATGTCTTGGAAACAAATATAATTGCGGGATTGCCCTCAATACTGTACAATGGTTTTTATTGAAACTTGATTAAACTGGGATTCACTCACCAGTATTTCCCACTGACAAATGTTTTTAAAACGCGTTTCAGGTAACAAAATGTGAAAGCCAAATAGAAGCCAGCTGGACAGTACTGAAGGCTTGGAAAAGTGGCAATAAAGTTACCTAAAAAGAAATAGATGTTTTTCTTAAATAAAATAGGATTTATTCCTATGAAAATGTGTGTAATGAAAACTTGGGTTTTATCCCATATGTTTAATACTATGAAAATATGGTATTTTACTCTGATCAAATATTTCCTAACTACGGTCCTGATGAAGAAAAATTCCGCTGCCAAATTAGACAATACGAGATACCACCGAAACTGGCTCGCGGCCGCCCGTTCCCGGGGATTAGGGATCGGGGGTTGCGACAGAAGGTGGTATCAGAGCTAAGCCACTGATTCAGCCACAGAAGTGTTCTGCTTACATCAAAAATTCAATCTGTTAGGAAATAAATTATGGAAATACGTGCATAACTGTATTTTATTGCTATGTGTTATTTGACTATTTGTTAGTTTACAGTATGAGCGACCAAGGACCATCTGACGCGTACCGTCAATTTTCTGGTTCGCCTAGAAGCGAAGGCACCTCCTCTTCTCAGCCTGCCCTCTCAGGGTACTCTGCTGATACGGAAGAAGGAATCTTTGTGTTTAAGGCTCAGTCAGAAGAGCCATTTCCTCAGAAAAAGAGGGGATGGTTCAGTCGAGGGGCACACGAGCGTAGAAAACGTATGAAAAAGTTACATGACCAGAGAACACTAGCAGCAGTCAAGAGAGAGACAGATGCCTATGCCCAGGATATGATCAATAGGGGTATAGCCAACATCCACATATTAGTAACCACTGCAGCTAACCCTAATCTGGAACAAATAATAGCACCCCAACCACAACCACCAATCCTTGACCAACCCATGGAGATAGAAAACCCTGAAAACCAAGTAGAAATGCATGACTTCAATCTGGAGGAAATCCCTAGGATACCAGCGCCAAACCCCCTAGACCCAAATTACAATCCCTGGTGGGATGAAGTTAGGGACTATGTGCAACGTTACCCGATACATGAAGACACACCTATGCAGAACATAGGAGCCTATCCAGGTATGGACCCTTTAGATCCCTATTACCACGATGAATATATTAGGGAAATTTTAGAAGATCCTTACCGATTCCAGGCACCTACACCCCCATACCAGGAACCCGCACCCCAGATTCCGAACCCAGTCCTAGAACCTGCACCCCCAATGAGTGCAGAAAACGTACAAGAACTTAGGACATTTGGTGAGGAAATTTTAGAGAGCAGTGAGAGAATGAGACAGGTGGGAGAGCGACTCGTCTGGAAGTACGACGAGCGCAATATGGATTTTCGGATGAATCCATATCCGTGAATGTGAGAATGGAGACGGTAATAGTAATAATAATAAAATATGTGTGTACGGATGCCTACTATTATTTATTTCAGTTGGTATTGTAATTTTATTTCAGTACTGGTGTGTAATAGATATATAGTAGATGAATAGAGTAAAGTCGCAATGATTGACACTTTTGGCTAAATTGCGTGTCATGTGATTGACTATATTAACTGTTATTTTGTGATATTAATACGGGGTAAATGTTTAAAATTCAGATGGCCGACGAAGGAAATCAAGGAAATCTGAATAACGATAACCAGAGTAACATTAACTTGGTTAATGAGAATCCAAGCGTCAATAACAATGGAAACCAAGTGGATAATAGTGCTATCCAACACGTAGTGGCACAAGGAATTATAGATGCAATGACATTTATTATTCAAACAGTTCAAGAAGCGAATAATAAAAGTAAACATAGCAGTAAGCGACCAATTGAACCAGAACACAGCGTGAACAATGGACCCGTACTTCAAATGCCCATTCCCAAAAGAAGAAGAACCATGCCTTATGGTTGTTCTTACAAAGAATTCTGGTCCTGTAAACCAATAGAATTCTCGGGAAATGAAAGACCCATTGCAGCCCTACGCTGGGTAGAGAAAACTGAGGCTGTTTTAAAAATAAGCAAGTGTGCTGAAGAAGACAAAATAATGTTTGCTTCTAATCTGTTTAAGAACTCAGCCTTAGAATGGTGGAACACTATCCTCCAGTCAAGAGGAAGTGATAGGGTATACAACATGGAATGGGAGGAATTTAAAAATATGGTAGAAAGAAAATTCTGCCCTCCCAATGAAAAGGAACAAATAACAAATAAGTTCCTAAACTTAAGAATGACCGGGGTAGATAGTAAGGGTTATACTACTGCATTCTTTGAATATGCTAGAATAGTACCAACCCTTGCATCACCTGAACCAGTGTTAATATCCCATTATATATGGGGATTAATTGGAGAGATTAAGCATGTAGTCAAGGCAGCTAGACCTCAAACTATAGAAGAAGCTGTAGAACTAGCTAATACCTTGACATATGAATTAATCCGTACTAGAGAAGAAGATCAGAGGAGAAACCTAACCCAAAGGCTTACTCAAGAATTCCGTTCTGGGAATTACAACCGTAGGAATATGGGTTCTACCTCTGCACCATTCTGCAAGTTCTGCAAGAAAAAGTATTCGGGAAAATGCTCCACTCTTTGCAATTTCTGCAAGATGCCAGGACACAAGGAAGAAGATTGCAGGAGAAAATACAGTAACGGACTCTGCTACAACAGTGGAGAAAAAGGTCACATCAAGCCGAATTGTCCGAAATTGGCTCCAGCTGTGAACAACCGGAACACTAAAAATGCTAGAGCATTTGTTCTGACTGCAGATGAAGCCAAGATGATTCCAGACGTGATAGCTGGTACGTTTTTAGTTAATGATGTTTTTGCTAAACTATTATTTGACTCTGGTGCGAACCAAAGTTTTATTAATACTTCTTTTTGCAAACTTCTAAATCAGTCATTAACTAAACTACCACAAGAATGTCTAGTAGAGACAGCTAATGGAGAAACTGTTAGGATTTCTGAAATCTTGCAGGGAGCAAGAATAGAAATTTTAAATCAAAAGTATATTGCCAATCTGTATCCAATGAATATGGCAGGATTTGATGTTGTATTAGGAATGGATTGGTTAATAGCCAATAAAGCCAGTATTTTATGTGATCAAAAGTCAATCCAAGTAAATTCACCAAAAGGTAAAACGATCACAATTAAAGGAGATAAACCATCTAGATCCACTAAATTCATCTCTGTGATGAAAACTGCAAGTTATATAAGAAAAGGTTCTATAGAGTATTTGATTTCTATAATCACCAACACTAAAGGAAAAGAACTAAAAGACATTCCAGTAGTGTCTCAGTTTTCAGATATATTTCCAGAAGAATTACCAGGACTACAGCCGGACAGAGAAGTTGAATTCAGAATTCATCTACTACCAGGAACAACACCGATTGCCAAAGCACCTTACCATTTGGCACCCGCCGAAATGCAAGAACTAAAGAAACAGTTAGATGAGTTACTAGAGAAAGGATTTATACAGCCAAGTTCGTCGCCATGGGGAGCGCCGATACTGTTCGTTAAAAAGAAGGACGGATCAATGCGTATGTGCATTGACTACCGTGAATTGAACAAAGTCACGATTAAGAATCGGTACCCATTACCGAGAATCGATGATCTGTTCGATCAACTGCAAGGAGCTCGATTTTTCTCTAAAATCGATTTAAGGTCAGGATATCATTAATTAAAGGTACAGGAAGAGGACATTCCTAAAACCGCTTTCAGAACAAGGTATGGTCATTATGAATTTACTGTCATGCCATTTGGTTTAACCAATGCCCCAGCCCCATTTATGGACATGATGAACCGAATATGTAAGCCATATTTGGATAAATTCATAATTGTTTTCATAGATGATATTCTAATTTACTCTAAGAGTAAAGAGGAACATGCAAAGCATTTGCACGCACTTCTAAGTTTATTAAGAAAGGAAAAGCTTTATGCTAAATTTTTAAAGTGCGAGTTTTGGCTAGAACAGGTACAGTTTCTCGGACACTTAGTAAACCATGAAGGAATTCATGTGGATCCAACAAAGATCGAGGCGATTATCAAATGGAAAACCCCTGAGTCACCAACTGAGGTTAGAAGTTTCTTAGGATTGGTCGGTTATTATAGAAGATTTATTCGAGATTTCTCTAGAATAACCATTCCTTTAACTAAGTTAACCTGTAAATCCATTAAGTTTGAATGGGGACCAAAACAAGAAGAAGCATTTAGAATTCTTAAGCAAAGATTAACCCATACACCCATATTAGCGTTACCAGAAGGAACTGAAGACTTTGTAGTCTATTGTGACGCTTCTAAATTAGGTTATGGATGTGTGTTGATGCAACGCCAAAAGGTTATAGCATATGCATCTAGACAACTTAAGAATCATGAAGAGAATTATTCAACCCACCCATGATCTAGAAGTAGGAGCAATAATTTTTGCCCTTAAGATTTGGAGACATTATCTTTATGGTAGTAAGTTTACCCTATTCACATATCATAAAAGTTTAAGGTATGTTTTTGGGCAAAAAGAATTGAATATGAGACAAAGGCGATGGATGGAATTGCTTAGTGATTATGATTGTGATATCCAGTATCACGAAGGAAAAGCAAATGTAGTGGCAGATGCTTTAAGCTGAAAGTATCACTAAAAGCCAAAAAGGATACGTTCTCTTAAATTAAATCTACAGGTAGATTTAAATGATCAAATCAGAAAAGCACAAGAATCAGTAATCAAGGATGATGCTGAAAAACTAAAAGGCATGGTTAAGGAATTAGAACAAGGAACAGATGGAATTTGGAGATTCCATAAAATAAGAATGTGGATACCTAAATTAGGAAACCTACGTCATCGTATATTAGAAGAAGCCCATAAGTCTAAGTATACGATGCATCCAGGAAGTGATAAAATGTACCAGGATTTAAGAAAAAATTTCTGGTGGATATGGATGAAAAAGGACATAGTAGCCTATGTTTCTAAATGTTTAACTTGTTCACAAGTTAAAGCTGAACATCAGAAACCCTCAGGTTTGTTACAGCAACTAGAAATGCCAGTGTGGAAATGGGAATTAATAACAATATATTTTGTTACTAAATTACCCAAAACAAAGAAAGGTAATGATACAATCCGGGTGATTGTAGATAGACTAACTAAGTCAGCTCATTTCCTACCAATGAAGGAAACTTTCAGTATGGAACAGCTAGCTAAATTATATGTAAATGAAATTGTTTCATTACATGGAATATCTTTATCAATTGTTTCTGATAGAGATAGCCGCTTTACCTCTCATTTTTGGTCAAGTTTCCAAAAGGCAATGGGAACCAAGTTAAATCTGAGCACAACTTATCATCCTCAAACGGATGGACAAAGCGAAAGAACAATTCAGACGATGGAGGACATGCTTAGAGCTTGTGTAATTGATTTCGGAGGTAATTGGGATGATCACTTACCTTTAATAGAATTTTCTTATAATAATAGTTATCACACAAGTATCAATGCTGCACCATTCAAAGAACTTTATGGACGAAAGTGCCGAACCCCAGTCTGTTGGGCAGAAATTGGGGAAAAACAACTATCTGGACTTGAGATAGTGCAGGAAACAACCGACAAGATTATTCAAGTCAAGGAACGACTGAAAGCAGCACGTGATCGACAAAAGAGCTATGCTGATAACCGACGCAAACCATTGGAATTTCAAATAGGAGATAGAGTATTGTTGAAGGTCTCTCCTTGGAAAGGAGTGGTAAGATTCATCAAATGGGGAAAGCTAAGTCCCAGGTATGTTGGACCTTTTGAGATTATTAGAAGAATAGGACCTGTAGCCTATCAGCTACAACTGCCAGAAGAAATGGCAGAAATACATGATGTATTTCATGTATCTAATCTCAAGAAATGCTTAGCTGATGAATCGCTGATAGTACCTCTTAAGGATATAGAGGTAAATGAACAACTCAAATTTGTAGAAAGGCCTTTACAGATTGAAAATAGGAAAGTTAAGAATCTCAAGCACAAGAGATTAGTTCTGGTCAAAGTGAAGTGGGACTCCAAAAGAGGACCTGAGTACACATGGGAGCTTGAATCAGAAATGTAAAGGAAATATCCACACTTGTTCCAGTAGATCTCGAGGACGAGCTCTAAAACAAGGTGGGGAGGATGTAACAATCCTCAATAAAACCGACACCCTCGATTATTATTCCGACACCCTAATATATTTTAAAATATCCCAAAATGTCCCAAAATACACCCCATACGCAAAAACGGGCCTCAAATACATTAAATAGTATTAAAAATAATTAAAAATCTGAAATTTAAGTTGAGGCGGGCCGTGTAAGACCCACCCAAGCCTCACGCGGGCCGCATGAGCTTAAAACATGGCGCAGCCCGATGCGGCCACGTGGCCCAACACCCGGCGGAGCAAGTTGCTGACCCGGACAAGCTACACGTTGACCTGAGGTCAACGCGGGCCGCATAGGCCTTGTCTTTGTGTTACGCGGGCCGCGAGAGGACCGAGATCAGACCCTATATAAGAAAGCAACGGGTTTTCGTTTTCCGTCGTTCATTTCTTTCTTTCTTAAGCAAATTTCTGAATATTAGGCATAATACTCGGGTATTATACCCCCCTAAATAGCGAAGTTCTGCTCCGTTGTAAGTGTTATAACCCCTGGATACGTATTAGATACGCTGCCCGATTGATCTAGGGTTCCGTAATGGCTGTCGTGGTTCTGCCCGACGTAGTCGTTGGAATGCCGTCTCGGGGAGGGTATTCCTAATGTTAAAATGGGTTATTATACTAACGCGTGTGCATTGTG
The DNA here is from genome assembly GCA_030545235.1 of Helianthus tuberosus. Lineage (NCBI taxonomy): Eukaryota > Viridiplantae > Streptophyta > Magnoliopsida > Asterales > Asteraceae > Helianthus > Helianthus tuberosus. The sequence goes on from JARYGA010023356.1 coordinate 36,513, forward strand.
TAAATTATAGATTGTCACCAGGAAATCCTTACGGAAAATCTAAGACAGCAATGTGAGTTGATCCACTTTTTGTAAACCTTTTGTTAAATGTTTTTACAAAACCTTAAATACTTTGCCATGCGAATAACACTTATTGAGTATTTGTAAGAATACAATTATGATGAGTATGTTGGGGTTTTGTATACAAAATTTGTTACCACCTGGTCAAGGAGTAACATTTCCACAAGTCGGGTTCGACAGTACCATGGATGTTAATTGTGATGTCTTGGAAACAAATATAATTGCGGGATCGCCCTCAATACTGTACAATGGTTTTTATTGAAACTTGATTAAACTGGGATTCACTCACCAGTATTTCCCACTGACAAATGTTTTTAAAACGCGTTTCAGGTAACAAAATGTGAAAGCCAAATAGAAGCCCACTGGACAGCACTGAAGGCTTGGAAAAGTGGCAATAAAGTTACCTAAAAAGAAATAGATGTTTTTCTTAAATAAAATAGGATTTATTCCTACGAAAATGTGTGTAATGCAAACTTTGGTTTTATCCCATATGTTTAATACTATGAAAATGTGGTATTTTACTCTGATCAAATATTTCCTAACTACGGTCCTGATGAAGAAAAATTCCGCTGCCAAATTAGACAATACGAGATACCACCGAAACTGGCTCACGGCCGCCCGTTCCCGGGGATTAGGGATCGGGGGTTGCGACAAAGAACAACCCAGATCTGAAGGATTTCCACAAGAATAAACAATGTTTTCGCATAAATCTACACATAATCATGGTTAGAAGGATTGAAAGATGGTTTACTAACTTTCTTTCAACTCTTCCACACTAAATGCACTCAAAACCGATAGAATCGGAGCTCGTTCTGACCTTCTACTCTTTCTTAGTGATGTGTCAGCTCAAGATCTGAGTTCTATCAAAGAGACTGCCGATTTCGGGTTAAACATGAACAACCGTCTCGAACAGTAGACTGATTGGACCAGGGTGATTCCTGTTCAATCGGGTCACTTGAGTCTTGATGGGGTTCTTGTTGTTTGGCACGTACCACATCGTCTCGATCAAACTACAAACTTTCAAAACAAACAAGTGACAAGACGATCAGGCCGCCGGGACATAGTGCCGTCCGATAGGATTGCCACCCGATCGGACAGCCGTCCGATTGGCTTGCACTTATTTCCGAACTTAAGCTTTTATTTCAACTTTTGAGGAGTTGAACGGATTGCCGCCCGATCGGATTGCCATCCGATCGAGCGACCACCAGATCATGTGATGTTCTGAACTTCAACACTTAAACAATTTTCAACACTTAGCCAGTTCCAAACCGATTGCCACCTGATCGGATTGCAATCCGATCGAGTGACAAACTGCTGTGAACTTGTTCTCACCAAAGTATCCTACTAATCAGATCGTCACCCGATCGAACCGCCGTTCGATCGATCGACCTGAAGGGTAGAGATACTTCTCTGTTTTCAAAATGCTACAATGAAAACTTCAAAAGGCAAACCATCATACACAAACACATCCTTCTCAAACGAGGTAGCAATCCAATCGTATGGTCACCCGATCGGATGACCATCCGAACGGATTGTCACCCGATCGAGCGGCCACCCGATCGAATTGCCATCCGATCGGATTACTGTCCGATCCATTGACACTTGCACAGTTTTACGCACCGATCATCGCTTACGCTATCAATCTGTAATCAGGCTAATCTCAGATGCGCTCCCTTCAATCCAACCAAGTGGTGTTTACTTGCTGAACACCGACTGTGAGTATACTCGAACCCCTTTTTATCGCATTTTGGGTGTAACATATGTTCCTATCAAATTAAATCTATCTAAACGAATTAATAAATCAAACTATTTATCACTTACGAATAACTGTTATGCATATTTACACGTGATGCTAGTTACATATGTGTTAGGACTTATACTCACAAGGTCCCGCCTTAACTAGTATAGTACTATAGAACCCAACGGGGTCTAGTTAGGATGAATAGCAATCACAATCGCAGCTCGAGTGACTTAGCTGGTAGTATCTGTCTTATGTGCATGCATGTTGAGGTATCTCGTTTATGTATTTGGTAATTCGCAGCACTTTTAACTATTTACGCTACTCTATCAAAACTTGTATACTCGCCAATACTTTTGTATTGACGTTGTTTTAACGTATGTTGCAGGTTTAGTCGCAGTCCACATCAAATCAAGCTAGGAAGTCTAGAAAATCACCTAAAATCTAGGTTTTCGGATTTGTATTGTTTGAGAGGACAAGAAATCTGTGATAACTTATGTGATTGTATTGATTGTTAGTATGGGATAACAAATGTAATAAATACTGTCGCTCTATAGTTGTTATGGATTCTCTTGAGCAATCTGATTCGCCTAGTGCCGCGCCCCGATGATTCCGCCATCAGTTGGGGTGTGACAGATTGGTATCAGATCCATAACTATAGGGAATTAGGCCAGACTTGACCTAGTCCGGGTCAATTTCTTAGAAACGACCTAGTCTATAGTCTAAGTACCAACAGGCCGATTCGTGCGAACTTAGTAGGATTTGCACGGGCCTACTTGATACTCTCATTCGAATCCGCTAAAAAAAACTACAATTTCGCGTAAACACCGCACACTACAATTTCACGCGAAGAGCCTTTCCTAAGGCTGGAGTATTACTTAGCCTTTCCTAAGGCCAACACAATATACACGTTTTCGAAGGCACTCGCATAACACAACTGAGTGGTCCAGTCGAGATCAGGCGTGAAAAACAAGAACTCTCGATAGGATCGCTCACTCAGGGCATTTTTCTAGCACGAGAACTTTTCGTTGAGCTAGGAGTGACATCCACAACTCAGCGGAAGTCTCCATTTCAAAATCTAGTGGAACTCTCGAACTTATTCGAAGAGCATAACCATAGCTAGGAGCGAGGTAATTAAGTCAGGGGTGAAACCCGTATCTTAATAAACCGTTCCACTCTCTATAAAAATGGTTTTCAAAAAGCCCTCACCAAGGACTCGACCATGACGATGACTCGAGTCACGCGATGAGTAGGAGGACGAATGCCATGAGCTGCATCCCGGTGGAAGCATAGTCTTCTAGGGCAACGCGCGTGCACGAACTTGTTGGGTATGCTTGGGTTACCTTGGGCAGTCGACGCCTAAACACCTGTCACGGCCCCAGACCCGGTTTTACCCGTTTCAGGAGCCGCGGGACAGAAACCCGTGGTATTGCTTATTTTAGCAGCGAAAATTTTAACAGTATCTTTTTAAAACTGAAAATGCCCAATTATTTTATTTCATATTTTTGGGACAAACCACGTAATTTACAATAAGTGAAAATTCACTAGGAAATTACTGTTTTACAAAAACATGTTTATTTATTTATTTTCTGAGCCACAGTCTTCAAGCTGGTGTGTTACCCGACACCTTTCCTGATTCACAGTAAATCACCTGAAACATGTTTTAAAAAGATTTTTATCAGCGGGGAAATACTGGTGAGTCATTCAAGTTTCACAAAAGACACATTGTTATAAATTTACAGCATTAAGGGTTTTTATATTTGCCCCTATCATATAATTAGCTGGTTCAGCTGTCACTCGACCGAATCTATGACTGTGGACATATCACTAATTAGGCTCGCCCACCTAAAGTGATAAATCGTTAGTAGTAATGTGCACAAAACCCCCACATACTGCCAGTAATTAAAGATCAGCAAAGATTTAATCACTGCAAAATATAACTGGAAAACATTTAGGGTTTTGTAAAGCACTTTGATAAAAGAGAATGACTCGCATTGCAAGTTTAACTGGACATAACTTTGCCTACTGATTTAGCCTTGTAACCTAGTTAAATAACAATGCACACGAAACTAGCTCAGTAACTTAATACAACATTTACGATAAATTCACGAAATCAAAACCCTCACGACGAATGACAAAGTATAGCCCGAATTTGGGCAGCACTTAAACATCCATCGGATCGGTTTCAATCGATCGGACATTGTATCGTAGCAGTGATCGAGTTAATACCCTGTACTCGTAGCAGCGTTTCCCTACTTAAAACTTCAAATTTGAGCAGTATACTTCGTTTTAGAGTAAAATTTTCAAGCACAGAAGCAAGTCCCATGCACAGGCAATTTATAGCAAAATTTTAGGTTTTACGCGGCCCGCGTAAACCTTAACAATATCTTACGCGGCCCGCAAGGGCCACCTATTCTACGATTAGGGCTAACGTGTCACATGTAGGTCCGCCACATGGCCTGAACGCTTATCCGGTGATCTTTGATCTGTCACAGCCCGCGTAGACTATCCTTAAGTCTTACGTGGCCCGCGAGCGGCCAGAAAATTCAATTTTTATTGATTTTTGTTATGGATTAGGGTTTTAGGGGTCCGGGATACTACTTACGGGTCGTTTTGGGACATTTTTGCAGGTCCTTACAACACCCGGGGCACTCTATCTATTTTTCTAGCTTACGACTAGCCGATTTTACGCTTTATGGAACTTATTTACGTTTATGTGGCTACGATTTAAAACTTTACGCTTTATCGATTTTCGCTCCCTGCTTTTGCAAAACGCATAACTCGCACAGCCATCGCAATCTAAAACGAAAACCGAATGTTCGCAATAAAACTAATGTTTAATTACTCGCTCTCGCTCTCTCTCTGCATCGCGTCCTCACGCATTCTATACTGACATGTATGTGTACAAGTATGAGCTACAACTGAATTATATATACATATGCAAACAAATCAATTATGTGGGAACTTAGGAATTTCGTGTCTCCTATGTGGCTCCTATGTGAAATCTATTATACTACCTACAACATGTTTTGATCGCGCTCAATCGCATCGCAAAACTCAAAAATCATTATGATCGAATCTCACTCCAAATCTCTCTCTGTCTAGATGTCTTCCAACGACTCTACCTCGAGACAAACAGCTAGGAGAAGAGCCAAACGAAGCGTTGAGAAGAGGATTGCCTCGCTTGTGGCCAAGGAAGTGGCCAAGGTCATTCCTCAAATTGTCGCTCAAGTAAACTCTCTCAGCAACTCTCGAGCCTCGGAAGACGCTAAGACGGAAGCGCCGCAATCTGCTTTCCTCTACAAACACTTTAAAGCCTGTGACCCGATTGAGTTCACGGGTGAAGTAGGTGTATCCTAACTACTCCAGTGGTTCGATTCTATTGAAGTTACCCTTCGTCAGAGTGGGTGTCCCGATGGTTTTCGTACTACTTGCGCAACCGGAGTATTTCAATCGCAAGCACTCGACTGGTGGACAACCGAACGTAACAAACGTGGGATCTCCGTAGCTTACGCTCTCTCTTGGGGTGAGCTGAAAGAGCTCATGAAGAAAGAGTACTGCCCTCCCCACGAAGTCCAGAAGCTAGAAGACGAATTTTGGGAAATCAAACAAGTCAACGGTGACAATACTGGCTACACCGCAAGGTTCAAACAGCTCAGCATAATCTGCCCAAGTCAAGTCAACACTTCGGAAAAGGCCATCACGAAATACATTCGCGGCTTGCCTGAATGTGTGGGCGATTTTGTCGAAGCTGCAAGACCTGCTACCATCGAAGAGACCTACCGCTTGGCCGCAGAAATCAACGATAAACGAGTCCTGGACGGATTCTTCTCCAAGAACCCTGTCAAACAGGCTCACCAAGCAATCGTTATCGATTCTTTCGACGACTCTACCGAAGATTCTTCAAATGAGTCCTCAGATGAATCCTCCGATGATAACGCATCACTTCAGGAAGCTCAGCCCAGCCGCAAACGAAAGACCATGAGCCCAAACTCTTCAACAACTAAATTGTCGCAACCAGAGCCTCTCCAAGCAGTTCCAGTTCACTCGAATCACGACTACAACGGAACTCATCCCCTGTGTCTCATATGTACGTATCATCACCAGCCAGAAGCTAACTGTCGCTATTGCGCAAATTGCAACTGGTATGGTCATTTTACCCAGCACTGCCGCACGGGGCCGCAGACTTGAGGAATTTCAGCAACAATCACAGTCTCCGCAGAAGTCCTCCACAACAACATTAGTTATGCTTCCGATGTTGTTGTAATGATATGATTTTCACCGTTGATTTCTTTTGAATGTTGAACTTGTTCTATTTCTCGACGCAATGTGAACTCTAGTTATCTCTCGCTTTCCCTCGCACTCGCGCACAGACTATATCCTAGCCCTATGTACTATATAATGCGTTTTGCCCCTACTATGAGTTCTTAAGATAAAGTACGATAAATATGCAAGGATCAAATTAATCACGGGTGCACACGGGATTACTATGGTCAGTGCACGGAGATCGTAATGAGTTTCAATGATGCCATAATGTTAAAAGCATGGTTAAGCGTGGTGGATACGCCGCTGGTACTTCCTATATATAAGCGTCTTGACCATGTCGACACAGTGTGACACCTATTCACGGGGCAGAGGCGTATGGTGGAAGCTTGGTGGATACGCCGCTGGTACTTCCTATATATAAGTGCTTCGCCATGCCAACCAATATCTTGTGAAGAAAATGCCATACAAGTTTAGCGTTATTAGACCAATTAAACTATTAAATCTATTTTCGACACACTAAACTACATCGCAAGGCGTAACAAACTCAATCACAACTCAAAGCGTGTAATCGCTAGACTTTTCGTGAGTCAACACACTCGCAACCGCATTATCGCTGGAATCTATTTCGCAATCTCAATCGCTTATTGTGTGCATCGTCCAAATCGCTGGTTATGTGTATCGCTCTATCGCTTATCGTGTGTATTGCTCTATCGCTTGTGTGTTGCTCCATCGCTCATTGTGTATCGCTTAATGTTTATCGCTATCGCTATTGCTTACCGTTATCTATGCTATCTGTGTATTGTTAACACACATGACCTCGCTTCACGAGTCGAAACTGATAGGGATAAAACATGGTGGATACGTCGCTGGTACTTCCTATATATAAGTGTTTTAGCCGTGTTAGCAGACTTTCGTGGAAAAAGGCCATGTGGGGCTTAATGTTAGTTAAAATTTGTGGTGTTGTTAATCTAATCAAATCGGATATTCCCATCGCTTGCAACGCATTGATCGTCGTCTGTCGCTCGACGGTTATCGCTATCGCTCGTCGCTTATCGCTTTTCGCTTATCGCCGCCGTCTTCGCTTATTATGGTTGTGTTGTGGTATCGAATTCTCGCGTACCGCCCATCGCTTATCGCACTCGCTCGTGTCGCTAAACTGGGTTCGAAAACGACTTCATCGCCTAGTTTGCTCAATCTTTCTCTTACACTTGGTCCAACCACCTTTCACTTTGCCCGAGGGAATCGAAATCTATCAGTACTATGTCGACACACATGACACTGCCTCACGGGACAGAAGCCATATGGCTAAAACATGGTGGATACGCCGCTGGTACTTCCTATATATAAGTGTTATAGCCATATTGTCGAACTTTCATGGAAAAGTGCCATGCGGGGCCGACCTTAAAAATTAAATTTTTGGTATTAATAGAAAAGCCTTGTTTACACAAAGTTTAAACCGACCTTTTTCCTACAAGCTTTTTGTAAAATTTAATCAACACCTTTGTACAAAACGGGATTCTCTTGAAACGTTGGTATGACAATCGACTTAAGTTAATACCGCACGACGAGAAAATTTCGTAAAACGAGTTTTAATCACCCTAGTAACCTAACAAAACTCTTCTCATGGCGCTGGTATGAACATCAATGCAGTTTAACGCCGCACCATGAGAAGATTTTCATAAACAAGTTTTCTCCAAACCTTTTCGAATTAAGCAACTTTTCAAGAATTCAAAACACTTTCGGGTCACTTTTCGTGTGTTGCCATCTTTCGTTATACGAATCGTCTTACTCGTTGTCATCGCCCAGTTTTCGCAACGCTCTCGCTCGTCGAATTTCAATCGCTCGCTCGCTTATTTTGATGCTTTTATCGATACTCTCATTCGCATCAACCCTCGCAACCCTTCTTGTGGATTAATTTCGGGATGAAATTTCCTAAAGCAGGGGAGACTATAACAACCCGCACGTTCCTGCGTTGTTACTACTCGTTACGCCTAGCACCAGAGATTCGGATCATAATGTAACTATATCGCCACATCGCTATTTCGTAGTATTTTCGCATATTACGCATACTTTATCGCTATAACACATCACATCGCATGTACTAACACTCATGATGACGTTGAGAGAGGACCTATTCTACCCTTCTCGATAGCCGTGATGTGTCGCAACGCAACGCATATTCGAAACGCGCAACTCGATTATCGCAACGAAGACTTTGAAGTGTGGATATTTATACGACCCTTTGTGACTAACTATAATAAAAATATGAATGTGGGTATGAAAATGTGTAACCAAACCATCGCAATGCTTAACGAACAAAATGAAATATCAAAACGCAATTCGCCGGAGACCACCGATCGAGTGACTGATCGATCGAGTGGCCAACCGATCGGATTGCCACCCGATCCATGGCACTCCATCTCCTTCACTCCACTCCACCTATAAATAGCACTTGTCACATCACTTGAATAGTGATGTGACAGCTCTCGTTCGACCAGCGCACTTTTGGCTCTATTTCTCTCGATTTCTCACGATTCTTGTAAGTTTCTACCTCAAATCTTGTACTTCTTTGATCCACACGCACTTCTTCATCAATTTCTCTTTTGAATCTTAACTTTTAACCATAAAATCAACGGATTTGAGGTGTTCTAGGATGATGTCATCATGGTGTTCTTATGAACTCCAAGCTTTGGCCTCATTCCACCAAGAACAACCTAGATCTGAAGGATTTCCACAAGAATAAACAATGTTTTCGCATAAATCTACACATAATCATGGTTAGAAGGATTGAAAGATGGTTTACTAGCTTTCTTTCAACTCTTCCACACTAAATGCACTCAAAACCGATAGAATCGGAGCTCGTTCTAACCTTCTACTCTTTCTTAGTGATGTGTCAGCTCAAGATCTGAGTTCTATCAAAGAGACTACTGATTTCAGGTTAAACATGAACAACCGTCTTGAACAGTGGACTGATCGGACCAGGGTGATTCCTGTTCGATCGGGTCACTTGAGTCTTGATGGGGTTCCTGTTGTTTGGCACGTACCACATCATCTCGATCAAACTACAAACTTTCAAAACAAACAAGTGACAAGACGATCAGGCCACCGGGACAGATTGCCGTCTGATCGAATTGCCATCCGATCGGATTGCCACCCGATCGGACAGCCGTCCGATCGGCTCACACTTGTTTCCGAACATAAGCTTTTAATTCAACTTTTGAGGAGCTGAACGTCGAACGGATTGCCATCCGATCGAGCGACCACCCGATCATGTGATGTTTTGAACTTCAACACTTAAACAATTTTCAACATGTTCAACACTTAGCCAGTTCCAAACGGATGGCCACCCGATCGGATTGCAATCCGATCGAGTAACAAACTGTTGTGAACTTGTTCTCACCAAAGTGTCCTACTAATCGGATCGTCACCCGATCGAACCGCCGTTCGATCGATCGACCTGAAGGGTAGAGATACTTCTCTGTTTTCAAAATTCTACAACGAAAACTTCAAAAGGCAAACCATCATACACAAACACATTCTTCTTAAACGAGGTAGCAATCCAATCATATGGTCACCCGATCGGATGACCATCCGAACGGATTGTCACCCGATCGAACGGCCACCCGATCGGATTACTGTCCGATCCATTGACACTTGCACAGTTTTACTCGCCGATCATCGCTTACGCTATCAATCTGTAATCAGGCTAATCTCAGATGCGCTCCCTTCGGTCCAACCAAGTTGTGTTTACTTGCTGAACACCGACTGTGAGTATACTCGAACCCCTTTTTATCGCATTTTGGGTGTAACATACGTTCCTATCAAATTAAATCTATCTAAACAAATTAATCAATCAAACTGTTTATCACTTGCGAGTACTGTTATGCATATTTACACGTGATGCTAGTTACATATGTGTTAGGACTTATACTCGCAAGGTCCCGCCTTAACTAGGAGTACTATAGAACCCGACGGGGTCTAGTTAGGATGAATAGCAATCGCAATCACAACTCGAGTGACTTAGCTGGTAGTATCTGTCTTATGTGCATGTATGTTGAGGTATCTCGTTTATGTATTTGATAATTCGCAACACTTTTAACTATTTACGCTACTCTATCAAAACTTGTATACTCGCCAATACTTTTGTATTGACGTTGTTTTAACGTATGTTGCAGGTTTAGTCGCAGTCCACATCAAATCAAGCTAGGAAGTCTAGAAACTCACCTAAAATCTAGGTTGTCGGATTTGTATTGTTCGAGAGGACAAGAAATCTGTGATAACTTATGTGATTGTATTGATTGTTAGTATGGGATAACAAATGTAATAAATACTGTCGCTCTATAGTTGTTATGGATTCTCTTGAGCAATCTGATTCGCCTAGTGCTGCGCCCCGATGATTCCGCCATCGGTTGGGGTGTGACAAAAATAATGTTAAAAGAGTGGGATGGTTAATTATGCATCATGTGGTGTTGATAGCTGAAAGACAAGGGAGTACATACACTAATTGGCCTTTGTCTTAATTGCCGAGTGTTATGTGTCTTATGTCTAAGGCTTGAAGCAAAACTACTATCTAGCCGGGTCTCACTGGAAGCAGGCTCTGTATTCCTACGGGCTAGATGTAAGGTTGTCTACATCTTACCCTCTTGAGACCCACCTTTGCTTTGCTATTGGTGGGATTTACTGATGGTGGTGGTGGCAGCGGTGGCGGGAGGCATACTCTGATTATTGTTATAATAGATTCAAGAATTTGGAGGTGGTGTTTTTATGCTTCTAAACTTTGGGAAAAATACATGTATAATGGTATGTTTAACACAAAGGAATGATACATAGATCATGTCACGAATAGGGTATATGTAAGCACCATTAATCTAAGTTAGACCGAAAGAGTAAGGGTTAGATCTAGCAGGTACAGGCAGCCTCACACTCTTGGACCACAGAATTGCCATAGAGTGCTTTGGGTCATAGTCGTGAATCGATGGATAAAAAGTCGCCTAGGTTTGGATGCTTCCTATGTCGTCACACATTTTAATGTCCTTACAAAACATTAGCGATCTCGATTTCCATACATGTACAGAATACATTTTACAAACATGTTTTACAATTACATACCATGTTTTATTCAATCATAACTCATACATTCTATACAAAACTACATGAATTCACACCAAGTTTTTTTGACGATTTTTAAACTTACATGTATTTCAGGAAATTAGTGGATGCTTGCGGCCCTTTTTGTTCAAGAAGTTACTTTTATGTCAAGATGTTATGTGTTGACGCTCCATTGCCACCTTTTGATGGATTTGTTTGTTATATCTCGCCTCCTTGTGGAGATATAGGAAACAAAACCTTGACCTTTAATTTGAAATGATGTTGTAAACTTTTTAAACAATTATCTTTTGTTGGGATGTAAACTCTAAACTTAACTTGTATTTTGGATATTTAAACTTTGAATGAAAAATTGGAGTTTGTTTTATATCATGTAGTATGTTTACTTATCGTATGTAATGAGAATCAATCACGATCACACCTCGTGCTTCCGCCTCTGAAAGGGGTGTGACAGGTACGAACAGGACAAAAGTGATCACAGCAAAGAGTTTCAAATGTATGGTCTTTGCGGGCAACCAATTTAGCAAGAGAGTAAGTTGGTTCCGAAAGCAAGTAGCAAAGTCATTTTTTCACAAGTGATAGCAAGCAAGATTGAGCATAAAGTTTAAACACGTTAGCAAGTTTGAACCTTTATGGTTCATGTAGAAAGGAAATCCATTCTTGATTAAGCAAGCAGGAAAGATAGAAGAGGCGCTACAAGAAAGAAGAAAAAAAAGGCTGGCGTCGCTTCATGAGAAAGAAAGATGGCCTCGTAAGAAAGAAAGAGACCGGTGGTGTTTCAAGAACGTAAGAAAGTAGCAAGCCACAAGAAAGGAAGAACGGGTGTCGATGAGAAAGAAGAAAGAAAACCCAACAACCGAAAGAAAGAAAGACACAGACACGTTTGTTCGTAAAGAAAGAGAATGGTCAAATCTTTGTTATTCGGAAGCAAGAAAACTAAGCAGGTAGCAAGTAGCCTGTGATTTATTGAAGCAAGTCAGCAAGCAAGCAAGAATGAGTTTGAATCAAGCAAGAACGTAGCAAGATTAGCAAGGTCAACAAGTAAGACACAAGATCAGTAAGACTTAGAATGCAAGTTTCAAAAGCAAGTCAGCAATAAATCGATCAATAGGAGCATGTTGGTTAGAAGCAAGAAGAGCAAGAACGAAAACATCAAGCAAGAAAGAAACAAGAATCGAGGTCAAGATTAACGGGGGCGAATGTTGGATTAATCTTGACGGGTCGAGTTGGGTCGGTAGCAGTATGTTTTAATGGGTCAAGTATGTTTAATTAGTCATGTGTTTTTTAATGTTGAAGTGTTAAGTAAGATTAAGTTAGTGGGTTAATGGGTTAGTGGCCCTAATTATTAATTAGTTGGTTAGTGAGTGTTTGTTTATTCCTATATATTGTATGTTTTCTTTAGAATGAGAAGGTTTTTTTTTTTGCAGCAAACACATTCTTTGTACGTGAGTTTTCTGTGTGTGATTAAAATCCTTCAAAACCCAACAAGCCTCGCCGGAAAAACGAGCCAACAACGTCCAACTAGACCATCGAGAAAGAGGGAGAGAGAGAGATAGTTGTTGTTGTGTGTGGTTAAGTGTGAATAATAAGATCAACAATTAATGGAAGAAGGTAAGGAAATTTTATTGATTGGGAACAAGAAGGGAGATGAGATACAGATTACAGAGAGAAATGTGAATAGAATACAATAACCAATTTCATCATGCATACTCACTCCTCTTAGCTCACACTTATTTAACCTTGATGCCCTCACATTCTGTTGTATCAATTTGCTAAGGTGTCATGATCTAATCCCTCATTTTAGATGGAACTTTCCTGATGCGTGTGCTTTTCCTGACCTCTTGATGGGATGTGGGCTCGTTCTTTTCTATGGGTTGGTTTGGGCTTACATTGTTCACAACAGTTGTGTTCTTGAGATCTGATGCGAATGATCCGTTTTCAGGTTCTATAGTTCAACTCTATTATTTCGAATACTTGATTGATGTCAGGGGAATCGTTTTTTATTTTTTAATTGATTCAAAATCTTGACCTAACTGATATTAATTTGATGTTTAAGGTCATTTTTTGTGAAAGTTAAATGAAGTTGTACGTAAGCTTGTTATGCACTTTGATGGAAAGGATTAAAGGTGTTGGTGCATGCGTCTGTTGACTTCGTCTTGTATCGAGTCTTGCATTGCACATGGCACGAAGATCGAGAAAACAAGTCAAAGAGCTAATTCCGCTTGAAGAGGACATGGCAGGTTCAAGCGAAATCACTTATTTCGCTTGAACTGGTAATTTCGCTTGAGAGTATGATTTCGCTTGAGTGTGTAATTTCGCTTGAATGTTATTCCGCTTGAAGCATGTTCAAGCGGAATCATCTGTCCTATAAATAGTTGTGTTCTGATTCCGTTTGAATCAGTCTTGTGTGTGTGTTTTCCGACGGCGAAGCTCTGTCGAAGTGTCGTATTGCTGTAAAACTGTTCCAGATCAATATAAACGACAGTTAAAAGTGATATCTAGCTGAATTCAACTCATTATGTCTGTTTCCGCCTTTCATTTTGCGTAGAACACCTCTGATCGACTCATCTCGAGTCCGACAACGATCCTACAATTGGTATCAGAGCACAGGAGGAGGAGTTCTGCAGATTTCAGCTTGATTTCATCTCATTTTCTAGCTTCTACACCTTCTTTTATCAATTGAACAACTTTTAATGGTTAAAATGGCCTGAATTTTTCACAACATAAGCGAAATACTGTTTTAACAAAGCCTTGAGAGAATTAGACCAAAATTTAGCTTAAAAGTGACAAAAATGGACCAAAGTTATAATTCCGCTTGAACGTGTCGTTTAATTCCGCTTGAAAAGTTGAGGCCATTTCAAGCGAAATAACCGGTTCCACTTGAAAAGTGTTATTCCGCTTGAAACTTCACAAGCGAAATCAGTGATTCCGCTCCAGTGTGGTATTCCGCTTGAAATTTCAAACGGAATCACTTATTCCGTTTTAAGAAGTCTGATTCTGCTTGAAACTTTAATTTCGCTTGAAGTTGTTTGAAGGTAATATCGCTTGAAACCTAATCTCGCTTGGAAGTAATCCCACTTGAAGTCTTAATTTCGCTTGAACTTGTTTGTTTTGTGAAAAAAATTACGGAATCATGAGTGAAGAATTTTACAACGCATTTGCAACATCTCCGACTACTCCGGCTACCATTGCTCAAAACATGAACTTGGAAAATGAGGCTGGAACTACACAAAAACCCCCGAAGCTAATGAGCATTGAGGAGTATTACGGTTGGAAAGATCGGTTTGAAAATTGGGTTCAAGCTAATCATTTGAGATCTTGGGAGTGTATTTTGAAAAAGTATGTGCTACCACATACTGATCTGCAGGTTGAGAAAACAATCTCGGAATTCACTGATAAAGAACGAGATATGTACAGAGCTGAAAAGATGATGATTAGTCTACTTCAGCAAGCTATTAAAGAAGATATCTTTGTATTGCTTCAACATGACAAAACTTCAAAATCAATTTGGGATGCTCTTAAAATTAAATTTGAGGGAAGTGAGAAGATGATCAAAAGTAAAAAGGCGTTGCTTAAGAAAGAATTTGATCTATTCACAAGTTTGCTGGGGAAGATACTAAGAAATTGATTGAAAGATATTGCCACTTAGTGCGTTCTATTTGTAACACCTCGAAAATTCACGTCCTGTAATGTGTTGACACGTGTCATATGTTTGAACGTGTGAAAGAATGTTATAAAAGGACTAAAGTTGACAATCATGGAAAGTATGTGAATATACGTATTCCAAATGTCAACAGTGAATAAATATATTGTACGTTAACCCTACATGATGCTCATACCTTCAAACGAATAAATCATGGATCATACGAAGCTAAATATGAAAGAAAGTGAGAGATTACAAACTACAGGGGTTAAATGCGTCAACATGTTTAAGTTATACCTCTGAGTGACCTTTTAACAAACCCGAAGCTTTGTAACAGTTAATTATGCTCACTAGAATGCACGATATAAATTTCATAAAGTTTCGTTATCGTATGAGAAAGTTATGATCAAATTCGTATGCGAGGGGTTAAAGCGTCAACGTTGAAAGTTTGGACTTTTCGGGTGACAATAAAGTTAACCGGGGACTAAACAAAGTGGGTAAATGTCTTAAAGCCCTTATATGCCAATCTAGAGGGTTCAAAGTGCAAGAAAATAAGTTAGTTGACCCTTCGAGGGGCTAAGAGACAAGATGCCACAACTTAAAAATGTTTAAACCTGAAAACGTGGCTTAGGCGGGCCGCGTAAAGGTTAACAAAACCTTACGCGAGCCGCGTCAGACCCCCAGTTGCAGAAAAAACGGGCAGCAGCCTGTTTGAGCTTGTAACCGACTTATAATCGATTTTCCTCATCGTGGACGACCCCTAAATGACTCCTAGGCCCTTAGGGACACTTGTGGATGAGTTGTGGTCAGTTGTAGACTTGTGTGTCAACAATCTATGGTGATTTGATCACTATATAAAGCCACTAAGTTGCAACCAATTACTCACACCTTCCATCTGCACTTTGGAGCATTTCTAGAGCTAAAGACTTCTCTCTAAGCTTCACAAATCGTGCATAGGACTCTTGTAAGTTTGCTTAATCTTCCTTAGTTAAGTTTTTGCTTAGTTTTAGCTTAAAAGTCAAACCGTCGTAATTAACGGTTGACTTAACGATTAATCACTAATGGTTCAGTGATTAGTCAAATTGAAAGTAGTTATAAGTTGGTAATTATGTGGGTAATAAACCCTTAAAAGGGTTCCCCCTGATTCCCAATCTAATTAGGTCAAATGTCGGGTCAAACTTGTTAATAAAAAGTCAACAGGATGCTTAATTTCTAATTTATGCATAATTAGCAATGTAGAACACATACAACCTGTTTGATCATTAATACAACTTGGTAATTAGTGTAAGAACATGTCTAAACATGTTCAACCCAACAATTTTATGTTTGGACCCGGTTCGGAACCGAAAGTCGCAAAGCTTTGACTTTGGCTTTGACTTCAGTTCTGACCCGTTTTGGTATGATTTAGAAATACCTAGAGCTTCATTTGGACCAGGTTACATGCTAGTATAACCCTCTGTGATTATACACCGTGATTCATTAGTTAACCAATTAATATGCATGATTCCGTTAATTGCTCATATGTTGACCATTATGCCCTTTTCACCTTAAAACGTGATTTTTGAAAATGTAAAAGAGTAGAAACCTTAATTATTGATATATAAACTTGCACCCAAAATATGACATCAGTTTGAGGTGTAGTTTGAGAGTTATGCTCACTAGCGTAATTAGAAGCTTCTTTAGCGATTAAACGGCGTAATTAGCGTATGAGTTTTACACATCTAATTGACTCCAAACCTTTTGCTACTGATTACATATGATAAATAAATTATTTTAAGCCTTCTGGAATATTAAAAATATCAGCTTTATGTATAGAACCCGGAAATGGCTTCTAATCGCCCTATTAAGCGTTTTTAACGCATAGTATGTACTAAAACTATTTTAAACATACAAAGGGTGATACCTACTGATATTTGAGGCAAATTATAATATTTTAACAGTAAGCAAAAGTTGTTTAACTCAGACTTCAGTTTTGAGCTTAACGGCTTATGTGAAATTACCAAAATGCCCCTACGGTGCATAGTTGGTTATAATTGATAAATTTCACATATATATTTTACCCTACTATTATAACTCAGTAAATTGAGTATTTTGCTGATTATATCAGACCTGTAACTCAGGTTAATACTTAAACTACCCTACGGGGCATAGTTTGTGTTTAAATTCGTTTCGGGCATAATAAAAGACATCTTACTGATGTCACAACATATATGAAGCATATTAACTTAGGAAACCTGTAAATGGCTCATATGTATACCCGTTATGCTTATTACGAGTTCGGTTCGGTTTATGTAACTAGTTTACATAAATTAGCCTAAACGGGTCAAACCTTATTGGTTTTATCTCAAAATCCAGAATGTGTATGAAATACCCATGTTAAGCAAGTCTCCGAACTTGTCGGGTCTAAAACACATTCTAAACCGGTCTTCGCTTCATCATGCGTCTGACCGTATCTTCCTTTTGAAAACTAACCGGTCTAAGTCAAGACTTAATTAAAGACACGTTAGCATTCTAATTGGTTATTTATACCATCATTCCAGACTAGAGCCTTCCGATAAATTGTACCTACGCTTACTTAAGTGAATACGGCTGAGTTATTATAATTCTTGCTATTTAAGACAGGAGCTAGCTCAGGTAAATACTCTTAACTTATTTTCCCTATTACGGGCTTGGGATACGGTAATATAAATACCGCATGGTCAGGTATGGGATTCAAAGACCAATAAGTCGGGAAATCCAACTAACCTGTTTAAATTCGTATTGCTTGACTGAAACATTGGGGATTAATGCGACCGTGTCCTGGATATCCTTGACTCACTAAATGCAATGGCCACGACCTAAGCACGGGGTGTAGGCATACACCTGACGGATGCCATATGTTTATAATTACTTGTACCCAATAAGGGATTCCCAATAAGGGAATAGTGGTGTGTCGGTTAATCATGAACCGGCATAGAACCGGGTCCCGTATGTAGAGCAAGTTATGTAAAACTGATAACATGAAATATAGTTTGTCCCAAGTATAAAAGATTAATTTTGTCTTGTGCATTTTAATCAAAGTGTCAAAACATCTTCGTGCCTTGAGCACCTAAACCAATTTTCATAGACATTCTCAAATGAGTCGGTTGAGCGTATTTACCAGAGAAAACTGACGTATTTTCAAAAGTCTAAGTGACAGGTACAAGTACGTAATAGGCTGGAAGCTGCTCAGGACGTTAATAAGGAATCTTGCAGGTTCTAGGCGTCTAAAGTCTGTTGAACAATATTTATGTTTTAAGATCCGCCTGTGGATCCTTTACTTTCCGTTGTAATACTTGATATTACTTTATATTCGGATTGTAATATATTTATCTTTTGCTTCCGCTGTGCATTTATATATTGTGTTGTTTGACTATGATGATATCAACTACGTCACGATACTCCCCACCGGGCCCACCGGTGACACGTGGAAGTAGGGGTGTGACAGGTTGGTATCAGAGCCAACATTGAGTGAATTAAACACTAGCCTTTTGTGTTTAATCTCAATGACAGATTAGCACATTGCTTGACCTTCTGAGTCTAGACTTAACATAGGAATAATCTCAATCCTAATCTGGAAATTTTTGCTTCCAAATTTTTATATATTGGATACGTCGCCAAGCGAAGAAGCTGTAATAAGAATTCTCCACATCCGGAGCCTAGAAAAGCTGAGCTTCGTACCGTGGCCAAGGTGAAACGTGCAACCAAGGAGAAAGCATTCAGAAATAAAATGAAGAAGAAACTCCTTTTTGCGGAAGATCGTTTCCTTAATAGTCCTTCTAAGGACATATTTATTTTTTCAGTCCCTTCGAGGACAACATTATTTCTTTCAAAGTCCCTTTTAGGGCAAACCTGAAATTTTTATTTTATAGTGGAATGACTGAATTTTCATCCTAGATATGAAATATGAAATAAATGAAAAATAACATTCCTTTTATAAGATCTACCATTGTAATAAAATGGCAAAAATCTAAAAAGGACAAGACCTAGCCACGTGTCATTTTAAGACCGGGCCAAGATGGTAGTTCCATAATTAGATTCAGATCCTTGTTAACATTCCGATTTAGGATTGTTCCGCGTTAAATATTAATTAAGAATCTTAAAGGTGTAACCTAGCCTCCGGGTCAATTAAAAGACCGGGCCAAGATGGTAAGGCCTGTTAAAAAGATTCAAATCCCAGTTAACATCTGAAAACATGTTAACGCTCATGGCAGACGTGATTCGTTAAAATCACACACGTCATTTTTATAAGGATCTTTCCAAAGATTCCAAACCCAACTTAATGATCTCTGAATCATGGGTATAAATCATCAATTAAGATGATCATATTTCGACCACACGTGGTAATATGGTGCCTACGGGCCTTGCTCATTTCCATATGAGCCAAAAGACAGTGGTAGCTATGACTCCCTGTCTGACAAAGGTAATGAACTATGATTCAAACCTTCATGCCTCGATTCTCTGAAATCCTGGCTAATAATTTAAAAATTGTCCTTGTTACTAGGCCTTATGTGCTAATATATATTGTTATTGTTTATAATTAGGATAAATTATAATAGAAATCCTAAATAAATGTGAGTAATAAATTAACCGAATATGGTCTCTGTTTACCATGGTTAATGAATTACCCTAAGGGGCAATTCCATAATAAACATCCCTTAGAAGGGAAGTGCCTACGGGCTATAGTTGATGTCCTCTGAGACTAAAGACAGTGGTAGCCTACAACTCCATGTCAAGAAAAGGTAATGAACTATGATTCAAACCTCAATGCTTTGATTCTCTGAAATCATAGCTTATAATTTATAAATGTCCGTGTGACTAGGCCTTTCGCGCCACTAGTAAAACTGTTATTGTTTTTAATAATTAGGATAAATTATAATAGAAATCCTAAATAAATGTGATTAATAAACTAACCAAATATGGTCTCCGTTACCATGGTTAATGAATTGCCATAAAAGACAATTCCACAATAAACTCCCAAGTAAACTATTGTCCTTGTTTTATGTAACAGTTCAATTATATGGCTGGCTCAGATGAAATTAATAGCCACCCAGTGGAGAACAATGATAACGCCCGAATTAATTTAACGGGTGCTGAACTAAAAGCGTTAGTAGACGGCGCAGTTACAAAGGCCTTAGAACGACAGTATGAAGAGTATAGTGGGACTCGAAGTAGGACCCTATCAACACCACATATAAAGCCACCCTAAGTAGGATGAACCCAAGAAGGAAGATGACGAGCGTCACTCTTCTAATCATCACAGTGATCCGTCTCAACAGATCATACTGAATCAAGGACCCCGTGATAAGGGTTGCTCCTACAAGTACTTTGTTTCATGTAAACCCCGGGATTTCACTGGGGAGGAAGGAGCTGTAGATTGTATGACATGGTTAGATGAGATGGATACAGTTGTGGATATCAGCGGATGCGCTGAGAAGGATGTGGTCAAGTTTGTGTCGCAATCATTTAAGGGTGAGGCCTTAGCCTGGTGGAGATCGTTGATTCAAGCCACCGGGAAGATCCCTTTGTACAACATGACTTGGGATCAGTTCGTTGCTCTTATCAAAGAAAATTACTGTCCTCAACATGAAGTTGAGAAGATTGAGACTGAATTCTTGACATTAGTCATGGAGAACTTAGATTGTCAAGCATACCTTACAAGTTTCAATACCAAGTCTCGATTGGTTCCTTATTTGATCACACCAGAACCAAAGCGAATAGCTCGCTTTATTGGGGGTCTAGCCCTAGAAATAAAGGCAAGTGTGAAAGCATCGAGACCTACTACATTCAGGCCAGCGGCAGATCTGTCGCTATCTCTCACACTCGATGTGGTTAGAAACAAGGCTGCCAAGGCCTCTGAAGATGAAAAGCGAAAAAGGGAGGAGGATAACTCCCAGAATCCTAAGAAGAACAAATCCGAGTTCAACAATAACCAACAGGATTCCAACAAGAAGCCTACATGCAAAACCTGCAAAAGAAGACACTGGGGACAGTGTCGATCAAACCAAAAGATAAAGCAATGTGGCATCTGCAAAAGAACTGGCCACCAGTCCCATGAATGTAGGGACATAAAGAATGCAAACTGTTTCAGCTGTGGCGAAAAGGGCCACATCAGTACTAATTACCCTGAGGCCGCCAAGGAAGGAGCAGCTAAGTCTGGGAAGGATAAGAAAGGAAACGCCTGAACTACCGATTGAATGACAGAGACAGTACATATCAATAATAACATCAGGTACGTCCCGTACCATTTAGCATTGATAGTTTCTGCTAAGTATCTTATGTTAATGCAAGGGATAATAAACCTTTAGTAAACCTTAAGCCTAGTAAACTCTTGATTACATTCATGAGAACTTCAGATATTAAAAATAAGGTATAACTTACCAATGGAATCTAAATAACCATCTCTCCCATCCTCGAAGATAATCCTTTTATAAAAATCTGGAGCACCTTCCCCCAAAAAGAGTACGACAATATATATTACCTTATTTTATTTTGCTATTTTTTTTCTTTTTCTTTTTTCTCTTTGTTTTCTATCGCCTGTGAATGCCAAACTATGTTTGATGAAAGTGCCATATGAGGATTGGCGTATCCTAGTGTGTCCCATAGATTACTTCCATGCCTGATCAGTATGGAGGTTTAATGCATGGAACCCCTGAGATATCCCAATGGTCATATTGTGCTAAAGTCGACTAGTAGTATTCAAAAAAGATATCCATTATAAAATGTCCTTATAAGTATCTCTACTTAGGGCATCCTTGCATTTGTAAAGAGAATGTGTCATTATCTAACACCGACATCGATAGATGAACCAAAGCCTGAGAATACAGACATCTCTAACACCTCTGTGTGTCATAATTATCGTCTTTATAAGAATTACCATGTTTACCTTCTGAGAGGCAAGTGGATGTTAGAACAAACATCCCGCTTAGAGCTGCAATTATTGTAAAAGCCTTATATCGGTTAGTACCAACGGAATAGGAAGAACTAAGAGCCAAATCGATAATTTTTTAGAGAAGATTTCATAAAGCCCAGATTCGAAGTTCTAAGAACTCCGATTTATATAAATAAGAAAGACGGATCATCTTGCTTATGCATTGATTACCGCAACCCTATTTAGGCAACAATTAAGAATCGCTATTACCTGCCCAGGATCGTCGACTGGTTCGACTAGCTGTAAGGATTAGCTATTCTTTGAGATTAGTTAAGCAGTGGTTGGAATAACCATCTCACCATAAAATAAGTTTTATAACAATTATTATGTAAGCATCAAGGCTACTCCCTTGGAGACCTTGTATAGATGGAATGATAAACATCTATTGTTAGAATAATAGAATGGTAAGTCCAATTAGCAGGATCTAAAAGTTGCATTGGAAACAACAAATAAGATCATTCGAAATTATAATCATCTTAAAGTTGCCAGTAATCGGCAGAAAAATTGAGAATTGATATAAGTCGCAACCTTCTTAAGTCCTTAATAAGGAGTAAGGTTCAATCGAAAGTATCGCTCTAAGAAGGGGGTGCTAAATTCCAATTTCTCCGGGTAAGTTAAGCCCTGGATATATAGGAACATTCGGGAAATCGAATGCGACAAAGGTCCATAGCCTATAAGCTAAAACCTATATAAGGAGCTTAGTGGAGTTCGCAATGCGACCGACACTGATGATTTAAGGATAGGTTTCGCCAATAAGTCGAAACACATTATCACGTAATGATAGGCATATTAATGAAACTTTATGATTGGACAATAAACCTGTATAGACTAAGAATCGACAGGTTAAGAAGCTCCAAAGGAGAGTATGTACCTATTGTATAGGTCAACTGGGATACCCTTATAGGCCCAAATATACTATGGAAGTTAAGTCCATGCTACTTCAGAAAATACTTCCATTATTCTAGCAAATCTCGAGGTCGAGATTTCTTTTAAGGGGGTGAGGATGTAACACCTCGAAAATTCACGTCCTGTAATGTGTTGACACGTGTCATATGTTTGAACGTGTGAAAGAATGTTATAAAAGGACTAAAGTTGACAATCATGGAAAGTATGTGAATATACGCATTCCAAATGTCAACAGTGAATAAATATATTGTACGTTAACCCTACATGATGCTCATACCTTCAAACGAATAAATCATGGATCATACGAAGCTAAATATGAAAGAAAGTGAGAGATTACAAACTACAGGGGTTAAATGTGTCAACATGTTTAAGTAATACCTCTGAGTGACCTTTTAACAAACCCAAAGCTTTGTAACAGTTAATTATGCTCACTAGAATGCACGATATAAATTTCATAAAGTTTCGTTATCGTATGAGAAAGTTATGATCAAATTCGTATGCGAGGAGTTAAAGCGTCAACGTTGAAAGTTTGGACTTTTCGGGTGACAATAAAGTTAACCGGGGACTAAACAAAGTGGGTAAATGTCTTAAAGCCCTTATATGCCAATCTAGAGGGTTCAAAGTGCAAGAAAATAAGTTAGTTGACCCTTCGAGAGGCCAAGATACAAGATGCCACAACTTAAAAATGTTTAAACCTGAAAACGTGGCTTAGGCGGGCCGCGTAAAGGTTAACAAAACCTTACGCGGGCCGCGTCAGACCCCCAGTTGCAGAAAAAATGGGCAGCAGCCTGTTTGAGCTTGTAACCGACTTATAATCGATTTTCCTCATCTTGGACGACCCCTAAATGACTCCTAGGCCCTTAGGGACACTTGTGGATGAGTTGTGGTCAGTTGTAGACTTGTGTGTCAACAATCTATGGTGATTTGATCACTATATAAAGCCACTAAGTTGCAACCAATTACTCACACCTTCCATCTGCACTTTGGAGCATTTCTGGAGCTAAAGACTTCTCTCTAAGCTTCACAAATCGTGCATAGGACTCTTGTAAGTTTGCTTAATCTTTCTTTGTTAAGTTTTTGCTTAGTTTTAGCTTAAAAGTCAAACCGTCGTAATTAACGGTTCACTTAACGATTAATCACTAATGGTTCAGTGATTAGTCAAATTGAAAGTAGTTATAAGTTGGTAATTATGTGGGTAATAAACCCTTAAAAGGGTTCCCCCGATTCCCACTCTAATTAGGTCAAATGTCGGGTCAAACTTGTTAATAAAAAGTCAACAGGATGCTTAATTTCTAATTTATGCATAATTAGCAATGTAGAACACATACAACCTGTTTGATCCTTAATAAAACTTGGTAATTAGTGTAAGAACATGTCTAAACATGTTCAACCCAACAATTTTATGTTTGGACCCGGTTCGGAACCGAAAGTCGCAAAGCTTTGACTTTTGCTTTGACTTCAGTTCTGACCCGTTTTGGTATGATTTAGAAATACCTTAGAGCTTCATTTGGACCAGGTTACATGCTAGTATAACCCTCTGTGATTATACACCGTGATTCATTAGTTAACCAATTAATATGCATGATTCCGTTAATTGCTCATATGTTGACCATTATGCCCTTTTCACCTTAAAACGTGATTTTTGAAAATGTAAAAGAGTAGAAACCTTAATTATTGATATATAAACTTGCACCCAAAATTTGACATCAGTTTGAGGTGTAGTTTGAGAGTTATGCTCATTAGCGTAATTAGAAGCTTCTTTAGCGATTAAACGGCGTAATTAGCGTATAGCCTAATTACACCTACTTTTTGATATCAAACTTATTACCCACTGATGTAATATATTATTTTGGGATTTTTGAAGATTTTTAATTAATTTTAGGCTGAGCATAACTTATAGTCGTAGGCTTAATCCGGTAATTGTCGGTTTTGCCCTAATTACGGGCTATAAAATGAGTTTTACACATCTAATTGACTCCAAACCTTTTGCTACTGATTACATATGATAAATAAATTATTTTAAGCCTTCTGGAATATTAAAAATATCAGTTTTATGTATAGAACCCGGAAATGGCTTCTAATCGCCCTATTAAGCGTTTTTAACGCATAGTATGTACTAAAACTATTTTAAACATACAAAGGGTGATACCTACTGATATTTGAGGCAAATTATAATATTTTAACAGTAAGCAAAAGTTGTTTAACTCAGACTTCAGTTTTGAGCTTAACGGCTTATGTGAAATTACCAAAATGCCCCTACGGTGCATAGTTGGTTATAATTGATAAATTTCACATATATATTTTACCCTACTGTTATAACTCAGTAAATTGAGTATTTTGCTGATTATATCAGACCTGTAACTCAGGTTAATACTTAAACTCTTTTATAACCTTGTAAATGACCAAACTACCCTACGGGGCATAGTTTGTGTTTAAATTCGTTCCGGGCATAATAAAAGACATCTTACTGATGTCACAACATATATGAAGCATATTAACTTAGGAAACCTGTAAATGGCTCATATGTATACCCGATACGCTTATTACGCGTTCGGTTCGGTTTATGTAACTAGTTTACATAAATTAGCCTAAACGGGTCAAATCTTATTGGTTTTATCTCAAAATCCAGAATGTGTATGAAATACCCATGTTAAGCAAGTCT
>JARYGA010023357.1:0-30879 GCA_030545235.1 Helianthus tuberosus
AAAGACACTTTACGGATTAATTAAGCACTTTAAAGGAACAGTATCAAACCGAACAACCGGACACTACCCGGAACACAAAAATATTGTTAAACACATTGTTTCACTTTTACTGAGCTAGTTAGGGTCCCCGTGTCACACCCTCAAAATCCACACGCGGAGTATTACCGCGAGGCATGTGACGACCAGGATCTTAGCCACTAATTATTTTGAACGGATTAGTTATTGTTATAAACATTAGCATAATTAGTGACCTAATTTAAAATTTCATAAAACATGGTTCTAGTTTGCAGCGGAAGGGAAAGTAGAACATATCGTAATTTAAAACCACAAGTTTGTTATCATGAAACTTACAAACCACGCACTCCATCCGATTGCAACGTCCGTCCTAAACTGTATCGAGCAACCTGCAAAGCATGCAGTAGAGTGTCAACATAACGTTGGCGAGTTCACGTGTTTGTAGCTTTTCAGTTTTAATTCCAAAAACTTATTTTAACCAGTTAATTTATCCGTTTATACATGCCATGGGGAGCTACCCCATAAGTGAGCGACTAAACTGTTTTTCCAATACCGAATACTATTCATCCGTACGTTTCCGTAGAGTGCCCCGTTCGTCAATGTTCTATCGTCATTGACGGTTTTGCCAGAGTACATTAGTTCACGCCCGATCCCATACGCGGGCACGGTGTGAGGTTGGTGAGACCTAAATAGCGCTATCAACTAATAACCTGTTCGCCTGACCCCGACGACTAATCGGTATTAAGTAGTAGGGACATGAGTGATAGAGTTTCGTTTAGTGTTGCTCGTTGCATTCCGTACAAACAGTAATTAACTAAGAGTCCCGCATAAGGGGAGAAAAGTAGTTTGTATCCCTCACAAGGGGATAGCGTTGTTACCCGTATCCCACACAAGGAGATAGAAATACCGTATCCCGCACAAGGAGATAGTAAGCAATCCCAATCCAGGAAAAGTGTTTCGTTCCGTTTCCCAACCACCGGGAACGCATGCTTTAAGTAAAAAGTAGTGAACTCACCTTTGCTTTGCTCGGTTGACAATTTACTTGTGTTATGTTGGTCAACCATACCCTATTATGGTTATTAAATGTTTATTAGGTTCGTATGTAAGTAATGCCACGTATATATTACACGTATCTAACACATAGCATGTAAGTCATACTAGCACCCTATACGTTATTGGGCCTGCCCTAATCATACGATCAGTTAAACAGTTAACAGCAACACACAGTCAAACATAACATCACATTGGGGGGCACAAATAACTAAGTAAAGTGGTCCAGGCGAAACCAGGTGGTCTCGACTCGAGATCACGAAGTCTCGAGTCGTAACCAAGTGGTTTCGAGACGCAGGCAGAAGGTCTCGAGTGGTGCGCTTTTGAGTCGCAACGTATGAGGTCTCGAGTCCGGCATCGAGTCGCAATCATGCTGGTCTCGGCTCCCGAGGTGCATGCCCTGGTCTCGAGTTGTCAACTTTGATGATCTCGAGTCGCAACCGGGATGGTCTCGACTCGCATCCCAGCTGATGGAATCTTTCTAGAATACACAGGATAGTACTATCCAAATCTGATTTCATAACCATGTACTATCCAATCACATTTCACTAACATGTTTTCATGTATCGTGCACTCACAATTCAGATCAATGGCATATTATTTCAAATATCCTTAGAACATTCAACAGTTCATCAAGGTTTTCATCTTTTATTCAAAACAGATCTAACACAATATTTCCTATCCTTGTTTCATCGGAACATACTAACATGTATGACTAGCCACCACCTTATAACCGTAACATTAGCATAACCCATCGCTCGAAACGGTCAAGAATCATTTCACAAGAATCACATGTTCATTAACACATAACATACATTCTTACGAAAATAGGAACATGCATACACATGACCTATATATCATGAACACCCTTATATACTATCATTTAGCATAAAACAACTTCAAATCTCATTGTTTAGTATCGGTTAATCACCCAAAAACAAACCTTAGTACAACACAGCCAACACACCTGAGTTTCTAACTCGGATTTGCAATGAACACTAATTTTAACCACAACATACTATTGATATAGTCACATAGAACTTCAAATAAACATAATAGTAGTGGCCACTAAACATACTACTGGCCACAAATCACAACTATGCACATTACACATTCCTCTTATTCAAAGCAGTTTATCAAACCTATGTCCAAATCATGAAAAGGTGGTTTACCAATAAAACTCTATGATCAACAATTACCGTCATCAAAGCACTTCAAAAATAATGTATTATTCCACCTTTAAATTAATAGACAGAACAACACATATTTAACAAACATTCAAAGACAACACCTCACTAACCGAGACTTAGAGACAAGAGGGACTGCTCACTGCCATGGTTGCTGTGCACGAGCCGGAGTTCCGGCAGCCGCCGTTGTTGTCGGTTCCGCCACCACCACCTCCGCTGCAACCGCTAATACCAATCGAGAGAGCCCCTTGGCGAGTAACGAAGCTTCTGTCGGGACTCAAATCGGAGCCGAAGTGCACACAATCGTCCCTCCTAACGTGGCCACAACGTGTGTAGATAGGTGGGTGTGGAGGTGTACGAGGAAGAGGGGTGTGCGACGAAGGTCATTGTTCGAGAAGAATGGGTGCCAGAAGTCGCCGGAGATGCGGCTCCGGTCACCAGAAAGGCTGAGAAGAGAGGGAAAGGGGAATCCGACATTTGCGGCGGATGTCTTTCTATTTAGGGTTTTTAGAAAAAAAAGAAGGGGGTAGATGAATAGGATGTATAAATAGGCTAGGGTTTTGATTTATGTGTGTTGGGCTTGGGCTCATGCGAATGGATCCGTAATATTTCGGGTGTTACGTTTAACTGACCGACCCGCTTCCCATAACACTCAAATTTATAACGGGTTAACAATAATAATAGTAATAATAATAATAATAATAATAATAATAATAATAATAATAATAGTAAATTATTAATACGCACACGTATTACTAAAATACCCTTCTCTCGACACGAGAGTACAGGTTGTCACATTCTCCCCATGTTACTGGAATTTCGTCCTCGAAATTTAAGCAAACATCATACACTACGCTCCATATGTGTACATAGACTCCATTACTATACGTAGATACAAGCAGTTTCACGAAAGTCCACAGAACGAACATGCAAGCCACATAGCATATACAGTCACAGAGTACGTAAAATCACATAGCATTAGATTCACAGAGTTGTACGTACCTCACATAGTACGGATTTTCACAAACTTAACTATAACATCCAAGAAACGTACAGGAAAACCCGAAGTGTCACATTATCCCCAAGTTCAAGAAATTTCATCCCGAAATTTAGCACGCAGCCACTGACAAGCTAGTGTGTTTAAACGTTTTCGTGGGGTGTCACATCATCCCCTTGTTGGCTTGAAATTTCTTCTAGAAATTTCGGTTGTAACTTCAGTGTTGGAAGTAATGTTTGCAGACAACTGGGGATACGTGCTCATCAGCTGGTTTTCCCGTTCCCAGGTAAACTCTGGGCCACAGCGTGAGTTTCAACGAACTCGGTCTGTTGGCATATAAACCACGCTTGAGGGTTTCGATTTCTTGATCCTTGATCTCAACCGGTTTCTCCACGAAGCGTATTTTGTTGCTGACCAACGAATGTTTCATCTGACAGACACTTCTTCAGATTAGGCATGTGAAAGACGTTGTGTACCACACTCAGCTCTTGAGGCAGGTTTAGTCTGCAAAGCTTCCTTACCGATCCTTTTGGTAAATTTTCGAACGGTCCAACATATCGCAGATTAAGTTCGTCCCGTTAGCCAAAACGTACCACACCCATCCAATGTGAAACTTTAGGTAGAACTCAGTCTCCGACTAGGAATTCTAGAGGTTTCCTACGCTTATCCACGTAGTCTTTCTGACGGTCTGGAGCTGCCGCCATGCGTTGTCTATTCTGGGCAATCCTACCCGTCAAGTGCAAGTTCTGGGCTGGTAATTTGGCTTCCGCCCAACACAGAGGTGACCGGCATCTGCGTCCGTGCAATGCCTCAAATGGTGTTGCCTGAAGGCTAGTGCGGTAGCAGTTGTTGGAAGAGTTTTCTAAAAAAAAGGAAGTGTCACTCGTATCCACGGTCGATAACACATGTTCTTAGCATGCCTTTGAGTGTTTGGATGGTGCGTTTGGCCCGACCATCAGTTTGCGGGTGATAAGCGGTGTCCATGCCTAACAGTGAGCCAAAAGTCTTTTGTGCACAGCCTTGCGACGGATCGGATGCAAAACGTGGGTTATGATAAGATATAAGAGGAGTCGGCATCCCGTGCCTAATATCTACTTCTATCAAGTAGATGGTTGCAAGCTCGAAAACTTGTTGGTTTCTTTGGTCGCGTGCCGTTACTGGCAGACATTTCATCAATGCCTTGGACTTGATAGAATAAGATAGAAGCACCGCGTAGATCATTTTCCAATTGCTGGAGTCGCGGATATTTGAGCATCTCTCGAATGCTAGGTGATGCTCTTTCGAGTTTAAATCGTGAGCGGTCGCGTATACGGTCGAGAAATGCGGGCTTTGCGACGTTAAAAGTCATGCATTGAAAACTTAGCGTAAGGCGGTTTGCGTCGTAGAAGTACCAGGGTAGAGCGTAGGAGTCGTCCTGATTCCCACTGGTTTTCGGAATAGGTTCGGACGTCGTCGAAAGAAAACAAGTGTCGAATTTTGACAGGATGAAATAAATTCGAGTGTCGTAACTAGGTGTTGATCGTATCGAGTTTCGAAGAACAATGCTTGCGATACCCGTTACCCCCACGGTATCCTTGGCTCGTTGCTCCAACGAGTAACACTCGTAGGAAGAAATTCGCCCAAACGGAGATTTGCACAGAGCAGAGTAGGATAAGGATCATGGAATCCGTGAAACATAACACGAGTAGCGAGACAATGCAAGAAGGGTAGTCAAAATTGATGCGTTTAACTTGAGACAAAACATAAAGGCTTTGGGATCGGTAATAGGGATTTATTTGATGTCGATGAGATATCTGGTCGTACACAAGCTATGGCCGTTTAGAATAAAGAACGTTGCTTGCTGATACATAATATTATGCAGATGGGGTTAGCACAAAATGAAGTAGCTAGAGAGAGATGGTCGTCGTGCGGGTCCATAGGTTTCAGGGTCTACTGAGACGTCTGGCAGGATGTGGTTTCTCAGGTCGGTAGAAAAATCAAGTTCGAGTGGGTAGCGCTTGCGTCGGCCGGGGGGGGGGGGGGTTTGATGTGAAACTACGGAAACGGGCTCTTGAAAAAGCACGATTGAGGTAAATGCTGCCAATCTTTCAGGGTTTATGAAGTTTGTCGACCAAGAGTCGATCTTGCTGAATCCATTAATTTGGAGAGAAATCTGGTCGGGGTTCCCGTATGAAGAAAAATGGATACCGTTATAAAGAAACGGTAGAAGCGGGGGGTACCATCTGAGCAATAAACACGGATTCGTACGAAAGCTAGCGAAAGGATTCACGAAATCAGAAAAGTCATCCAAGAATAACGGTTCTGGAAAAAGAAGGATACGCATCTAGGTCACCGTACTCGTCGGTGGGTTGACTGGCTCGTATCTTCGTCTTGCCATGCCTTCAAATACACCGGTTTGTAAGAAAGATATCAATTTGCTGGGTTTTGGGCGGTGCTAAGGTATAAGGTTCAACTTGAATAAGGATTAACCATGTAACGAGGGATTAGGGGGAAATAACTTCGTGGTCGATGGAAAGGTGATACGATTGCCGGCATTACAATGAGAAGCATACACCACGCATGCTTTCCGTGTTCGAGACGTGCAAACTGAAACCCGAAAAGTGTAGACTTACTAGAATGCTTCAAGAATCCAGGTCATCAGTCGTGTGAGGGAACAAGTCTCACTACTTAGGTCGGGGAAAAGAAATACGCGAGTAAAAAGGATGCGAATGACGTCGTTCCTTCTAATATCCCATGATATAGGGGTGGCTCCCCTTCATCGTTTCGTTCTCGTAACTTCTCTATGTGCTTCGTAGCAGGCATTTCATGGGCAGGTCTATCGAGTGGACGTCCCTCGTGTCAATTTGCAGTCCAGGGATAATATCAGGAAATATGTGGACGAGGGCTTGGAATAACTGGTTCCTTGCCCTTAGTGTATCGTGGTTTCGAACCAGGTTTAGGAGGACTCGCTCCTGTTTAGCACGTAACCCGCTTGCCTAGCCTTCGTATGATCCACCGTGTTAAATACTAAATATACGCATACATACTACACATATATGCTAATTATACACATACACACATGCGTGTTCACACACATAAGTTATGCACAAGTAAATGCCGTTAACCTACCGTTACCAGGTGAGCATTTGAGATTGACGAACCTTGCAATCCGGAGTGTGGTGTCGTTGTGGTTTTCGTTAAAGAACGGTTATAGTCTGGTTTTCATATAAAAATATTTTATTTCCCAAACCAAAATATTTTATATTTAAAACCAAGTTCGCTATAACCAATGGCTCTGATACCAATCTGTCACACCCTAAAAATCCACACGCGGAGTATTACCGCGAGGCATGTGACGACCAGGATCTTAGCCACTAATTATTTTGAACGGATTAGTTATTGTTATAAACATTAGCATAATTAGTGACCTAATTTAAAATTTCATAAAACATGGTTCTAGTTTGCAGCGGAAGGGAAAGTAGAACATATCGTAATTTAAAACCACAAGTTTGTTATCATGAAACTTACAAACCACGCACTCCAACCGATTGCAACGTCCGTCCTAAACTGTATCGAGCAACCTGCAAAGCATGCAGTAGAGTGTCAACATAACGTTGGCGAGTTCACATGTTTGTAGCTTTTCAGTTTTAATTCCAAAAACTTGTTTTAACCAGTTAATTTATCCGTTTATACATGCCATGGGGAGCTACCCCATAAGTGAGCGACTAAACTGTTTTTCCAATACCGAATACTATTCATCCGTACGTTTCCGTAAAGTTCCCCGTTCGTCAATGTTCTATCTTCATTGACGGTTTTGCCAGAGTACATTAGTTCACGCCCGATCCCATATACGGGCACGGTGTGAGGTTGGTGAGACCTAAATAGCGCTATCAACTAATAACCCGTTCACCCGACCCCGACGACTAATCGGTATTAAGTAGTAGGGACTTGAGTGATAGAGTTTCGTTTAGTGTTGCTCGTTGCATTCCGTACAAACAGTAATTAACTAAGAGTCCCGCATAAGGGGAGAAAAGTAGTTTGTATCCCTCACAAGGGGATAGCGTTGTTACCCGTATCCCACACAAGGAGATAGAAATACCGTATCCCGCACAAGGAGATAGTAAGCAATCCCAAACCAGGAAAAGTGTTTCATTCCGTTTCCCAACCACCGGGAACGCATGCTTAAAGTAAAAAGTAGTGAACTCACCTTTGCTTTGCTCGGTTGACAATTTACTTGTGTTATGTTGGTCAACCATACCCTATTATGGTTATTAAATGTTTATTAGGTTCGTATGCAAGTAATGCCACGTATATATTACACGTATCTAACACATAGCATGTAAGTCATACTAGCACCCTATACGTTATTGGGCCTGCCCTAATCATACGATCAGTTAAACAGTTAACAGTAATACACAGTCCAAACATAACATCACATTGTGCGGCCCAAATAACTAAGTAAAGTGGTCCAGGCGAAACCAGGTGGTCTCGACTCGAGATCACGAAGTCTCGAGTCGCAACCAAGTGGTTTCGAGACGCAGGCAGAAGGTCTCGAGTGGTGCGCTTTTGAGTCGCAACCTATGAGGTCTCGAGTCCGGCATCGAGTCGCAATCATGCTGGTCTCGGCTCCCGAGGTGCATGCCCTGGTCTCGAGTTGTCAACTTTGATGATCTCGAGTCGCAACCGGGATGGTCTCGACTCGCATCCCAGCTGATGGAATCTTTCTAGAATACACAGGATAGTACTATCCAAATCTGATTTCATAACCATGTACTATCCAATCACATTTCACTAACATGTTTTCATGTATCGTGCACTCACAATTCAGATCAATGGCATATTATTTCAAATATCTTTAGAACATTCAACAGTTCATCAAGGTTTTCATCTTTTATTCAAAACAGATTTAACACAATATTTCCTATCCTTGTTTCATCGGAACATACTAACATGTATGACTAGCCACCACCTTATAACCGTAACATTAGCATAACCCATCGCTCGAAACGGTCAAGAATCATTTCACAAGAATCACATGTTCATTAACACATAACATACATTCTTACGAAAATAGGAACATGCATACACATGACCTATATATCATGAACACCCTTATATACTATCATTTAGCATAAAACAACTTCAAATCTCATTGTGTAGTATCGGTTAATCACCCAAAAACAAACCTTAGTACAACACAGCCAACACACCTGAGTTTCTAACTAGGATTTGCAATGAACACTAATTTTAACCACAACATACTATTGATATAGTCACATAGAACTTCAAATAAACATAATAGTAGTGGCCACTAAACATACTACTGGCCACAAATCACAACTATGCACATTACACATTCCTCTTATTCAAAGCAGTTTATCAAACCTATGTCCAAATCATGAAAAGGTGGTTTACCAATAAAACTCTATGATCAACAATTACCGTCATCAAAGCATTTCAAAAATAATGTCTTATTCCACCTTTAAATTAATACACAGAACAACACATATTTAACAAACATTCAAAGACAACACCTCACTGACCGAGACTTAGAGACAAGAGGGACTGCTTGCTGCCATGGTTGCTGTGCACGAGCCGGAGTTCCGGCAGCCGCCGTTGTTGTCGGTTCCGCCACCACCACCTCCGCTGCAACCCTAATACTGATCGAGAGAGCCCCTTGGTGAGTAACGAAGCTTCTGTCGGGACTCAAATCGGAGCCGAAGTGCACACAATCGTCCCTCCTAACGTGGCCACAACGTGTGTAGATAGGTGGGTGTGGAGGTGTACGAGGAAGAGGGGTGTGCGACGAAGGTCATCAGTCGAGAAGAAGGGGTGCCGGAAGTCGCCGGAGATGCGGCTCCGGTCACCGGAAAGGCTGAGAAGAGAGGGAAAGGGGAATCCGACATTTGCGGCTGATGTCTTTCTATTTAGGGTTTTTAGAAGAAAAAGAAGGGGGTAGATGAATAGGATGTATAAATAGGCTAGGGTTTTGATTTATGTGTGTTGGGTTGGGTTTGGGCTCATGCGAATGGATCTGTAATATTTCGGGTGTTACGTTTAACTGACCGACCCGCTTCCCATAACACTCAAATTTATAACGGGTTAACAATAATAATAGTAATAATAATAATAATAATAGTAAATTATTAATACGTGCACGTATTACTAAAATACCCTTCTCTCGACACGAGAGTATAGGTTGTCACACCCCGAACACCCTAACACACAATATATTACATAACACACTTATAACATTGACTAGATACTTAAAACCTAACTAGTTAACTAACTATCCATTGCAAATCAGCTAAACCAACCCCCCCCCCCAAACCGGTTCTAGAAATGGGATCCCCACTTTGATTTTCTTGTTTTGTTTATTGTAATTGTTATGTACTTGGGGAGCATTAAGTCTAATGGTTAAAAGGATGTTGGGAGGTTTATCTATAAACCCACAAGTCCTTCATTCTCATTTCATCATTCACTCATCAACACCATCACACCCTCTCCCTCTCTTCTTGGTCTCGGCCGAGAGCACCACCACCCTCACCATCATCTTCAAGTCTCCATCATTCAATCTCTAGTGATCCTAAGGTGCTACAAGGTGTACAACGAAGCTTGGTGTCTTCGGAAGTTGAAGGACCTTCTTTATTTGCTATTAACCACCACATTTCTTCACTTCAACTTCCCTAGCCTCGAGCTAGTGGTAAGAACTTAGATTGTAGGATCGTATACAGACCCGAATGAGTCTATCAGAAGAGCTTTTCTCAGTTTGAGCGGCGGAAACAAACAAATTGAGTTCAATTCAGCGAGTATACACTTTAAACTATCAATTTGTATTGATTGAATGACTTTCACAACGACTTGACACTTCGGCAGCACTTCGTTGCAAACCGGAAGAACATTCTCTGATTTAGCTCCAAATGACCCTTAATATAGGGATTCTGGTTTAGCTTGAAATGACAAGGTGTCATTTCGAGCGGAATCAGACATTTAACCTTTCGAGCGGAATCAGAAAGTTAAGGGGTTTAGCTTGAAATGACAAGATGTCATTTCAAGCGGAATCACTCCTAAATACCAAATTCTTGGATTCTGTGCCCTATTCTATCTATCTCTAAACAAGACTCGATACAAGACGTAGGCGACAGACGGATGCACCAACAAACTCCCCCTCGGATGTTGACGGAGTCTTCAGTGTCGAGTCTTCAGTTGTCAAACCTTCAGTCTTTATCAGTCTTCGAGCTTCTCTTCGAATATTCTCCATTGTAAGCATCCTCAATCAATCTCTTTCTCTTTCTTCCAGAATCTAAACCTAGCTCTGAGCTCTCACTTGATGTCCTCAGACTCCCCCTCTCACTAAGCTGGAATCGCAGTCTGGAAATCACCATCTGTTCAGATATCGG
Organism: Helianthus tuberosus; assembly: GCA_030545235.1. Lineage (NCBI taxonomy): Eukaryota > Viridiplantae > Streptophyta > Magnoliopsida > Asterales > Asteraceae > Helianthus > Helianthus tuberosus. The sequence goes on from JARYGA010023357.1 coordinate 10,629, forward strand.
AATCTGGCTTTGGTCAATCTACATATCTGCAATTCTCTACTACACACATAAGTTTCTCAAAGATTAAATCTTTAAAATTTAGAAATTATTTGCAGAAAATATTCAAAATGATTTGTTCTTCTGCAAACCACTTGTAAAAACTTCTTCATACACTCTCTCCCAAACCTGTTCATCAAGTTTAGCACTTGGAATTTTGAATGTCAGCCTTCCAACAACAGTTGTCGAAAATCTTTTTGGATTTTTACAAAAAATTATGCTAAAACACACTAAAATCTTTTTGGATTTTTGAATGAGAATGCATTAAAAAATATTTACAAACAATATTTTTGTGAGTTCGTGCAAGAGGATCATATCAGTTTATGAGACCAATCACCAACACCGTTAAGCTTTAAACATTTTAAGTTCTAAACAATTCACATAGATTGACGATATTGTTATCCACTTAAACTCAATCTAAAAACTTTCGAAATGCTTACCGATACGTTAAGGTATATTAATTTTGCACTAAGTTCTTATGGACCCCACGATCTCAACATATCCCCTCATCATGCAATACACTGACTCTAGAAATGCCTTTAAACTTTTATCAACTGTGATTTATGTGAAAATAAAGAAGAATGTTTAAACATTAACAATCAGGTCGATACTTCCGTATACGTAGAGAAAGTCCAATGTTTAAACAAAATAAGAAAAAATAAAACAAGTTGAAGTTGTTTAGGCTTTAACCACCAGGTCGATACTTCCGTATACGCAGAGGAGGTCCAAAGCTTAAACGAAACACCAAGAAAATAAAGCAGAACGTTTAGGCATTAACAACCAGGTCGATACTCACGTATACGCAGAGGAAGTCCAATGCTTAAACAAAATAAAGAAATCAAACAAGTTTAAATCTTTGCAAAATGAAATGCACAATCACAGTGACTTTTCAGCAAAGTTGTGAAAGTTCACAAACTTAACCAGTTTTATGTCTTTCGACAATCAGCGATTACTGAGTAGGCACACAGTCAAGAAGGACAAAACTAAGTACTATGCTTTTGACCATGTTTCCCACTAGAACTAGGCTTTTTCATTTAAGTTTGTATCGTTATCGCAAATCTACTAATCTAGCTGAGCCTACCGTCACATCCTTAGTGAGACCGTTTATCACATTTTAACTTTCCATTTCTTTAGCGTGTTGTGACATTCCAGTGATGTACTATCATTTCCTCTTTTATGCAACAAAAACTCATTTTTCATTTTATCATGTTTTTGGCTTTTTCAAATTTTCTAATGTTTTTGGATTTTCTGAAATTATACTCCCCCTAAAATACAAATACATCTAAAAAAAATTGAAAACAAACTATACAAGAACATGACAACTGATATCGAATTGCCACAATTCTCCATCCACTTGGCAAAAACAATCAGAACTCCCCCTCACAACAAACTATTTTCCCATTGTGATTTCAAAACACTTAAGTTTGTTTTAATCAAATGGTTTTTCTGGAAAATAAGTTTTGTTCATTTTACCATTTGTGGGTTCGGGGAAAACTCATCACATTGTTTACCAACTCTTTTAAATGATAGTTAAATCAAGTTCAACTTAATGACCTTGATTAACCACTTGTAAGATCAAAAATCAAACAATTTCAACCAATCATCATCTATTGGTTGAATTCTCAAAGTGCCGATTCCTACTCCACACTTACCAACCTGGGAGTTCCGGCAATTCACACTTCTCAATTTAAAATTTTCAAAAACTTTTTCAAGAATAATGCCGATTCATGCTCCGCGATTACCGACTTGGGAGCTCCGGCAAGTCAGGTTTTTATTTTTTGAAAAATATATCCACCCAAGCCTGACCTTCCTTGGGTGTAACAACCTATTCTTCATCTTTACTTTCAACAGACTTGTGAACATTCATTTTGGAAGCATAGAATTCTTTAACTCCTTTGGCCTTACCATCGACCATTTTTCTAAAAATGTGTTTCACATTTCTGTTGAAAGCCTTATCAACATCAAATTTCTTCTTGTCAAAATAAAATTGATTTGAAATTTCAACATTTCCAACTTTCTTCTTAAAATTTTCAGTCCGCAACGATGGAAAATTCACATCATCCACATTCGGAACTGATTTCTCAACCTTTTCTTTAACACGTGGCTCCTCTGATTTTATGGAATCAGATTCATCACCAGAACTATTTCCTGGACCCTTAACCACCCATATTTGGTTTTTCAGATTTTCTTTTCTTTTCATCACATTCTTTGAACATTCTCCAACCTCAAAAGTTGAATTTCCAAAGCCTGTAAATTTTCTGGTTGTAAGTTCAGTTTTCTGAATAACTTTTTCTTTGAGTTTACCAGAGACTCCCTGTTTTGTCTGTATTGCCTTTGGACAATTCCTGGCAATATGACCAACTGTTTTACACTGAAAACAAGTTCTTGTCTCTGTAGTCTTTTCTGAGCAACACTTTTCTTCACTTCTTCTTGCTTTTTGGCAAGGAATTCTTTGTTTGTCTGCTTACTGAACGCTTGCTCTTTCTCATCTTCTAAAGATTTTCCTGAAACAAACACAGTTTTTGGTTTATAAACTTTTTCATTTTTATGATTTTTCGGTTGATTAAATCCAAGACCTTTCTTTTTGACATTACTATTATGGTTTGGTTTCTTTTGAAAACTATAACCATAATTGTAACCCATTTTCTTGTTAATTCTCTGATTATCTCTTGAAGTGTATTGTTTAGGTTTTCCAGAAAGATTTAAATCTTTTATTTCAGAAATATTAATTTCTGTAATTTTGAAAACCTTTTTGATCATTTCAATTCTAACACTTCTTATTGGAAAAATCTCATCAGAATATAATTTGTCTGAATCTTTCAAAGTATATGCTACTTTGACCGGTTCATCATTTAAATTAGATTTTGATAGCAAAAATTCCTTATCATAAACCCGTTTGTCCTTTTTGATTGTTGACTTTGACTTGTCGGATTCAGACTTAAATTCAGATTTGGACTCCGTTTTTGACTCCTCTATGTCATCTTTATCTAACACCTGATCGACCACACGTTTAATCAACTCGGACTCATGATCGGTATCAGACGATGTGAACGTAACATCAATATATTCTGGCAAATTATCCGACGACCCTGACTCCCACTGTAAGTTAATTTCCTTTTTGACTCTTTCGGAATTTGGATTTCGAGACAAATATCCATTTTCGACCGGGGGCGGACATCTATTGTAGACAACACTTGGTTTCTTACCAGAAATTTCTATTTCATCCTCTTCTTTTGTCTCTCATACTTCTTTTCTTCCGAAGTCTTCTCTTCTTCATAAGTCTTCATTCTTTCCACAATCGGGTAAATCCTGTCAACAACAAAAGTAGAACATGAGTAACTTTTCAATAAATTGTTGACTCTTTCAGTTTCAATCTTTTGTGTTGCCAGCTTCAATTCCAGCTCAGCACACTTCTCTGTGTAATAGTTGACATCATCAAGCTGTCTCATGTAAGCTCCTTTGAGTGTATTCAATGCAACAACTTGTTCACTGTTCGACTCAGTGTACTTGTTAATCTCTCTGTTCAAAGTATCATAAGATTCTTTCAATCCTTTTATGTTGTGTAGCAACTCGTTGTTTTGCATGATCAAAGAATCACAATTCAAACACTTTTCAGGAACTTTGACTGCTTCAGTATCAACTTTGATTTCAAATTCCGGAACATCTTTGACTGTTCTTCTCGCTTGGAAAAACTCAGCTCTTTTCTTTTTCTCGGCTTCAGCTTCAACTTTTAACCTTTCTTCTTCTTCTTCTTCTTCTTCTTCTTCCTCTTCTTCAATTTTTCTCCATTTTTCTTCTTCAGCTTCCCTGACTTTTCTGTATTTTGCAGCCCAATACTCATCATAGGCATCTCTTTCAAGCAAAATCACAAGAATATACTTTCAAGCAAGATCTCTGTTTGAAGCGGAATCAACAACTACACTTTCAAGCGGAATATGCACTTGAAGCGGAATCACAAAGTAAGTTTCAAGCGGAATCAATATTTGGAGCGGAATAACCTAGTTCTCTCAAGCGGAATCACTGATTTCAAGCGGAATCAGTGAATTTAAGCAGAGTCAGTCAAAACCGTTCAAGCGGAACCTTGTTCGAGCGGAATCACAACAGTTTTACAAGCGGAATCACCAATAACTGTCAAGCGGAATGCCAATTAATAATTTTCAAGCGGAATCAATCAGAAACTGTTCAAGTGAAATATCCCGAATGTATTTCAAGCGAAATCTCTAAATTCTGATTCAAGCGGAATCAGTTAAAACTTGTTCAAGCGAAACATTGTTTCGAGCGGAATCACACTAAATTTTTCAAGCGAGATCACTAAGTACTTTGAAGCGGAATCACACACCAACTTTCAAGCGGGATCTTGATTTCAAGCGAAATCAAAATACAATTTCAAGCGGAAACACAATTCTGAGCGGAATCAAGACCAAATTTCAAGCGGAATCTCGATTTGGAGCGTAAAAAAGATCAAATCTCAAGCGGAATCACTGATGACATCATTGTTCTTTCGAGTGATTTCAAGCGAAACCTCAAAAATGACCAGATTTAGTTCAAATTTGGACTTGAAACTTCTAAGGCTTTGTTAACTATCAATTCCGAGCAGTGTGTAAAAATCTGAGCCAATTCAGACCGTGAAATGATGTTCAGATTGAAAATGAAAGGTGTAGAAACAGAATTCACAGCTGAATTGTATAGAACTCTTTTTCCTGAGCTCTGATACCACTTGTAGGATCGTATTCGGACCCGAATGAGTCTATCAGAAGAGCTTTTCTCAGTTTGAGCGGCGGAAACAAACAAACTGAGTTCAATTCAGCGAGTATACACTTTAAACTGTCGATTTGTATTGATTGAATGACTTTTACAACGACTCGACACTTCGGCAGCACTTCGTTGCAAACCGGAAGAACATTCTCTGATTTAGCGCCAAATGACCCTTTATATAGGGATTCTGATTTGGCTTGAAATGACAAGGTGTCATTTCGAGTGGAATCAGACATTTAACCTTTCGAGTGGAATCAGAAAGTTAAGGGGTTTAGCTTGAAATGACAAGATGTCATTTCAAGCGGAATCACTCCTAAATACCAAATTCTTGGATTTCGTGCCCTATTCTATCTATCTCTAAACAAGACTCGATACAAGACGTAGGCGACAGACGGATGCACCAACATAGATCCTTTCATTTTTCATCTTGTTTAAGTGGTTAAAGTAGGTTACATGATGATAATCTTAAAGAACACTAAGAAACTTGAACTTGAAACATGAACATAAGCTAAAGTTATGAAGAAATCATGTTGTTTAGTGTTGATATACTTGTTGATTGTTGATTGTTTGTAGAAATGATGTAGATCATCATGTAGTCTTGCTAGATCATGATTAAAAACATAATCTAGCAAGATGAGAGGATGAACATGTTGAAAGTTATGAATCATCCTCACAAAAAGTCATGAACTTGAATAAATATGATGTTTTCTTGTAAGATGATGAATAAGTAAGTTTAAAGTCTTGTAAATCTAAATGTTTCAAGTATGATTTACCAAGAAACCAAGTTAAAAATACAAGTATACTAAATCTTGGTTCTTACATAAATAAACATCATTTTTGGTGGTTAACAAAGTAAAGAAACACAGGTGTAACAAGAAAAATACATGAAGAAGTATTTTTAGAAAATATAAACATAAGTTGTAAAGAATCATATTCTTTAAAAATGGGGGTTTTTAAAGAAGCAATCACACTTTAAAGGGTAACAAGACTTACTAAATACACTAGTAAGTTACTGCACATTTTTATAAACTTTCAAGTTCATGATATAGAAATTAATGCTTGTTTTTAACAAAGATTGATAAGTAAAGATTTTATATTGTTGATTGATGATTGTTGAATAATTTTTGGAAAAGAAAATGATATGCTTAATAGCATGGACACCTCCATTTACAAAGGAAACTCTGGCGAAATTTTCTAAAAATTCCAACACTTAGAAAATATTTTTCTAAACAAGCGTTACAAGTATATTTTATAACATGTGTTTCGAATATAAACTTCGCCATAATTTTTGTAACAAAATACAAAGTGTCGGAGGTTGGTTTTTGTAAATAAAAATGGGTAAACATATATTTAGAATATATATATCTTATACTAGAACACTTGTGTGGATACTTGTTTATTTTGTGAGGTAGTTATATTATTTTAGGGTAAAATAATGTAACTTAACAATATAACTTGACATTTGAATTGTGTGGTACGTGATAGAAATAATGAATAAATAAACCGTACGTAGGATACGTGTTATGCATGAGAAACTGGTTGTTATCTGTACCTTATTAGGACGTGCTTGATTTCCTGATTTATTTGAGTAATTAATCTAACCGAGCAAACCAAGGTGAGTTCACACACTTTCTAAGGCATGGGATTCCCGGTGGTTTGGGAATGGGTTAATGAATTAAAACGGAACCTACATATCCTCCTTGAGTAGGATATGTACGGCCATCCTCCATAGGTAGGAAGCCAATATTAATCCTGCGTATTCTCCTTGAGTAGAATACGTACGTTCGTCCTCCTTGGGTAGGACAACACCCTTAAAACTTACTAGACAAAACTCTATCATTAAGTCCCACATTTTATATCGACTTAATCGCCGAGGCCGATGGCGAGCGGGTCATTAGTTAATAGCGTTATTAGGTTTAACAAACCTCACACCGTGCCGTTCGGACGGGCGTGTACTAATGGACTATGGCAAACTGTCAATGATGATAGAACATTGACGTAGGGCACAACAAAATTCGTTAGTAGTCGATATCATAACAGTCTAGTAGTTCACATGGGGAAGCCCCCACTGATTACAGATATGGTTTGGGTAATAAAAAGGAACTGGTTAAACATACTTTCAACTATGGGGTAACCCCCACGGCAAATAAGCCAACGAAAGTCAAACCACGTTTTTCAGAAACAACTTAAAACTAATCAACCAACCATGAACTCACTCAACTTTGTTGTTGACTCGTTGTTACATGTCTGACAGGTCGCTAGATGCTTATGGAGCTTGCACGAGGAGGAGGTCGTTGTGGGATGTGGATTGTTATGTCCCGTGCTAAACATTTAATCCTTATGAACTTATTAAACTTACGTATTGGACTTTAAACTTATGAACTATGGAACTTATGATTTGGACTTACGTTTTACGCTTCCGCTGTTAACTTAAAGTTGGTTACTGTCTTATGGTCACCAATTGTATTGTGGTTGGTTTTACTTACTTAATTACGTTGTTCATTATGATTGGTGGCTCGATCCTGGTCATGTCACGCCTCCAAGCGGTGATACTCCGCATGGTGGATTTTGGGGGTGTGACAGTATCCACCATGTCTCTACCAGGTTTCATCCACATCGTTATTCAAATCATGATTGACGACACAACAATACTTACACAGAACTTCCCATGATCAGTCTAACGAGGCTTTTGATAGTTTGATAAGAACACTTATATATAGGAAGTACCAGCGGTGTATCCACCATGTCCTTATCAAATTACATCGGCTTCGTTATCAGATCATGATTGGTTCTATGGGACGACACTACTACCTCACGCACTAAACAAGTATTGTCAAAACATAAACAACCATAGCTTAATAGAATACTGCATGTGTCCTTAACTTTTGCAAGTTAAGCTGTGACCACGTCCTTGTCCCTTGCGGGCCAGGTCGGGTAATTGCTTTGGAAATAGTAATGGTAACAAATCATGAAATCGCAACAACATGAATTGAAAATAACACGAAATAACGATAACATTATGAAAAGACAATGGAACGATAAAGATATTAAATGACTTTAGCATAAAATGCCTAAGTCAACGTAGCATTAACGTAATTGTCTGAGTACAAAAAGGGAAACAACGATAATTCAAAATGATAACATTGAAACTTTTCAACTTCCTTGAGATTGAAACTATAGAAAAGTGTGGTCCATTCTTATTTGGATTATACGTTTCCAGCATCAACATTAGCCCCAGCTTAATTCACGTTGATGTTGAAGGCTCTACCACCTCCTGCCTGGTTTGCTTGGTTAATCGGGTTAGCCTGGGCTTGAGCATTAATGATGTTAACCAATCTAGGGCAGTTGTTTCTAAAATGGGTGGGATCCCCACAGTTGAAGCATGCCCTTGCATGTGGCATCACAGGATAGTTGGGTTGATAATAGGGTGGAGTCACGTTCTAAGGTTGATATGGAACCATCATCATATTGGGTTGAGGGAAGGGTTGACTTTGTGCATTCTCAGGGTTTCGTGGCTGGTTAGTGGTTTCGTTCCGGAGGATGCGACATGCATCTACTAAGTGGCCAAAACGTCCACAGCCAGTGCATTGTCGACATGGGAAGTTGGGTGGATGGTGATATTGGCAATGGTTGCATTTGGGAAAAGAACCGGTATAAGGTTTCTTATTTGGTGTGGTTATCGCATAGTTCTTCCCGTTGTCCCTGTGCTTCTTTTTATTGGAACGGGAGGGAGATTCAATCCTAGTTTCTCTTGCCTCTTTCGGCTCTTCAGCAGGAACCTCACTAGTTGACCCCTTGACCCCGTTACGGTTCAGATGCTTTAATTTAATACGGTTCTCAGTAAGTTGACCAGCGAGTCGCATAGCTGCCTCTAGGGTTTCGGGTTTACTACCTTCCACAGTGTCCTTTATAACAGGCGGAAAACCTTTAATGTAATGCTCTATGAGACGGGTGAGTGGTGTGAATAAGTACGAGCACATCTTACTCAACTCGTGAAACCGCTTATTGTATGCCACGTTATCTCCACTGTCTTGTTCCAAAACCCAAAATTCATCCTCAAGTTTCTTAATCTCGTGCCGAGGACAAAATTTTTCAGTCATTAGTTCCTTCAGTTGTTCCCATGTCAAAGCCACTATGGCTTCAGCACCACGCGTATTCTTTTCAGCATTCCACCAAGTGAGTGTGTTTCCTAATAAGCGGCCAGTAGCATAACGAACCTTGCGATTGTCAGGACATTCGCAATTAAGGAACGTACTCTCCATCTCCTCATACCAGCGAAAGAGAACGGTTGCATCAGTGGTGCCTTCGTACCTAGGGGGATCACATGATTTGAAGTGTTTGTAGGTGCACCTCGAGCTATTAGCTCCATCGTGGGTCTCTGGGTTATTGAGAGCTTGTTGAACTTGTACGACGATGTTGGGAAGAACGGCTGCCATCTCTTCGGCGATATGGGTTGCCATGCGTCGGCTGGAGTTCCCAGCACGTTTTCCAATACGGAGACGTTTAGAAGACATCTACAAGAATTATCGCATACAGATTGAGAATTTAAAGATTAACAATCGAATGAAAAATGGAATAAAAACATTCTCAAAAACATAAAACTTAGGAAAAAATAATATTTCAAAAAAATGAAATATTGAAAATTTGTAGGTTTGGCACATTGTAAGGCGTGGTATGCCTTCCATGCGTCACTTTCGTAATCAAGTGGGCCCCCGTGATTACCGAGCCTTCGCATGGTTCGCATATGTCGACCCGTCGACGTACACTTAACCCAAAGAGAAATAGTGAAATATTAAATGACTTAAGTTGGGGTGATGTGAAAAGATATTGGAGGGTGTCAATGAGTTAACATAGACACGTTGACTTATCAAAGTGTTGTTAGTTTCCTTGACATTTGGTGTGACATGCTTTGGCCTAATAGGTATCGGTACTCTCATCGTTAGTCCCCAGGTAGGCAAACTGGTCCTTATTGGATTTATACGATTGCCAGCCTAGACAGGACGTCCCGACTACTGGTACTTAACCCTTCCAGTTACTACATGCCCGTCACAAGAACTCACTTTGACGAGATTGAAAAATTTAAATGAAATTTGAAATATCAAAATGAAATAAAAATAGAATCAAGTATAATTGACATGAATTGAATATTGAATTGACTTAGACTTTATATGAATAAAGATATGAATGGAATAGTTAGAAACTTAATGTTTATATTGCATAGTGTGTGAAGTGTAGCATTGAAATGATAAACTATAGCATAGAATTAAATCACGTATTATTATGCAAGGCACATAACATTTAGCATATAACATTTAAAAGTGCTCACATACATTTGGTGTGTGACATTAACAAACTATTAAACTTATGAAATTTAATAACGTAAGCTAAGACAACAATTTAGCACATAAAGCACATAAAAACCATATTAGGCTATAGTCTAGGTCTAAGGGTCTAATAACCTATCCTAATTCCCTATAGCCATTGGCTCTGATACCAATCTGTCACACCCCGACCCGCAGCGGAATGGTACGGGCATGATGATTGCCCAAAGCTTATGGCACTATTGACATTGATGGGATTTTAACATGTTTATCAAAGTATTTTCATCCATATGAAATAAAAACGCAGCGGAAATAAAGTTTAAAACATGTTACTTTTAAGATATAAATTTCATTTATATGAAAAATCCCAAAACCCGGATCCATATATGAATATGCATACTATCAAACACAACCATAGGATGTTTAGTAAACTACCTTCTTGGAGTAATGAGAAAAGAAACGAATGATGCTTCTTGAATGGTTGCCTTCAAGTGTAGAAGGCCTCAAGCTTGTATACCCCAAGCTTCCAACAAACACCACGATTGTAGCTAGGATTTCAACACTTGAATGATACTTGAAAAATTCTTTGAACACCACACTATGTGGCCGAAAATTTAGAGCACAAAAGGAAGGTCTTCACTTTTTGTTTTGTCATCTAAATCTTTTATAATCTTTTAGAGAATATGCCATAATCAAGTCCCAATCAAAACCCATGCAATTATGACAACTTGCATGTTCTTTTATTGGACCAAAAATGGTCTTGGTTAGACCACCCAATCAAATCTTCTCTAGCTTATGACAATTGCATGTCATCCCATTGGACCAAACCATTTTGTGAGTTCCCATGGGGGTGGGCCCTAGCTTTATTTATAAAAAAAATTTCTTTTATAAAATTTAAGTCTTGGTTCATATATATATATATATTTATAACTTTTACAAATATAACACTACATAAATGCAAGCCTTTATACAACCTTTTAAAATGTTATTTAACCCATTAAAAAACAAAATTAAAATATTCTCTCAAAATAAATTATCCATATAATTTATTAGTTTCTCAAATGTAATTATTTAGAAAACCAATTTCTAAATATTGTAAGTGTTAATATTTATTTGTTTGATCATATCACAAATAAATAATATAAGTGTTTGTCTAGCTTGTTATTGGGTATGACTCGACTTGGATCATAACGTACTAGCCACATCAATTTAATATGTGTCTTGGGCATACATAGTCCAACAATCTCCCACTTGCACAAGATACATAGAAGATTGATGCAAGCAGTAAATGACGCCTAACTACGCTTTACTACCCCCAATACGTATGACTATATTTGCCATTCAATAACATCATCCCTTTCAAGTCCCTTACTTGAACATTATTTAGGTGATTCTATTATTTATCCTTTCGTTACAGATGTCATGTTAAATCCAGAGACATAGAGTGATCACCCTCTGTTGATTTAACGTTATCAGGCCTTAGACATCTTACTCTCAACGAATAAGAGGAACAAATCCCTTCTTGACTACATACGTCTCTCACAATCACCTTGTACCACACCTGAGTTTAGCCTTGTGTACTGCCTTGCTACAGACAGCTAAGAACTAGGCCAAGGTATAATACTTGGTGAATATCAAGACCCAATATGTATCTCAGGTCAAAGGATACTATTATATTCGTCTTTACTCAAAATTTACTTATGATCAATCACAAATGATTCCATGCAGTAATATTTGAGAGCGAGTCAGTCCAATATTTGTATCCCACAAATATCTATGAACTTTGGCAGCAACACTTTGCTCTATATTCATTCTAAATGAATATCCACCAATCCAAGTTCATAATAGTCTTACATTCATATTTGTTCCCACAATTATGATCGACTACGGACATTTAGAATAATTAACTTATTCAAGGATTTAAACATGCTAATATGAAACATAACTCAAAATACCATAAAAGAGTTAAAATAACAATTGTTTCAATATCCAAATACAAAATAGATCAAATCCAATCACTAGAATATCGAAGTCCTAAGGCACATGTATGACCCTCATGTTTTGCCCTATCAAGGAGCTTCGTGAATGGATCCACAATGTTTTGATCTGTGTGAACTTGGCGGATACATATCTTTCCCTTTTCAACTTCGTCCCTTATGTAGTTGAATCTCCGCTCGATATGTCTAGTCTTTTGGTGCGCACGAGGTTCCTTGATTTGAGCAATCGCACCCTCGTTATCACAAAAGATCTCTAGGGGGTCTTGAATGGTAGGGACCACCCCTAGGTCAGCTATGAATTTCTTCAACCATGCAGCTTCTTGGGCTGCCAATGAAGCGGCGATGTATTCTGATTCTGTAGTGGATAATGCTACCACGTCTTGTTTTGAGCTCTTCTAAGAGACTGCTCCTCCATTTAAAATGAATACATACCCCGATTGTGATCGAGAATCACTTCGATCATTTTGGAAACTCGCGTCCGTGTAACCCTTTACAACGAGTTCCTCCTCACCAGATCCATATATTAAGAACATATCCTTAGTCCTCCTAAGATATTTCAATATGCTTTTAACAGCCATCCAATGACTGTTACCTGGATTTTGCTGGTATCTACTCGTCATGCTCAAGGCGCATGAGATGTCCGGTCTGGTGCACATCATTGCATACATGATGGATCCTATAGCTGACGCATATGGGATTCTTTTCATTTTCTCTTGCTCATCCTTTGAGCTTGGACATTGAGATGTATTCAATATTGTCCCCTTTTGAATAGGTACAAAACCTCTCTTAGAGTTCTCCATTTGGAACCTATTCAAGACTTTGTCAATGTATGCACTTTGGTTTAAACCTATCAAGCGCCTTGATCTATCCCTATAGACCTTTATTCCCAGAATGTAGGCTACTTCACCAAGATCCTTAATGGAAAAACAACTTCCAAGCCAAGCTTTTACACCTTCCATGGTTGGAATGTCATTCCCAAATAGTAGAATGTCATCGACATACAGTACTAAGAAAGTGATGATGCTCCCACTAGCTTTCTTGTACACACAAGCTTCATCGCCGTTCTTGATGAATCCAAAATTCTTAATTTCTTCATCAAAGCGTTGATTCCAACTTCTAGATGCTTGTTTCAATCCATAGATTGATTTCTTTAACTTGCATACTTTGTCAGGATGTTTTGGATCGACAAAACCTTCAGGCTGAACCATATAGACATCTTCATCAAGATATCCATTAAGAAAAGTCGTTTTGACATCCAATTGCCAGATCTCATAGTCATAATATGCAGCTATGGCAAATAATATCCTGATTGACTTTAGCATCGCCACAGGCGAGAAGGTCTCATCATAATCAATCCCTTGAGTTTGAGTGAAACCTTTTGCTACAAGTCTTGCTTTATAAGTATCCAAGTTACCATGCATATCTGTTTTCTTCATGAAAACCCACTTACTTCCAACTACTTTGGAGTTGAGTGGTGGCACAACCAATTCCCAAACTTGGTTGTCATACATGGATTGCATCTCTATGTTCATGTCTTCAAGCCATTTGTCGCAATCGGATTTTGACATTGCATCATTGTTGTGGTTGGTTCATCTGAATCTACCACGTAGCATCCATCCATGAAAAATCCATATCTTTCAGGTGGACTACTAATTCTACCAGATCTGCGAACATTTTGTGTGTTTTGATCAACCTCTTGATCATTTTCAACAACCTCTTGTTAAGTGCTAGTATCAACCAAACGTGTATCGTCTTGTGGTTCTTGATCCTCCTCAGGTTCTACTGTTCTATCACTAGTTCCTTCCATAAGAAACTTAGCTTCTAAGAACTTACCCTTTCGAGCAACAAATACCTTTTGCTCGGTTGGGTCGTAGAAATAATATCCTATATCATCTTTAGGATATCCTACAAAGATACACTTAGTAGATCGGACTTCCAATTTATTTGGAGTGTATTGCTTAACATAAGCTTCACAACCCCAAACCCTTAAGAATGATAATGATGGAGGGTTTCCATGCCATATTTCAAAAGGTGTCTTTTCCACTTTCTTGGATGGGGCCATATTTATTATACGGACTGCGGAGAGCAAAGCGTAACCCCAAAATGATAGAGGTAATGTGCTTCTAGCCATCATTGATCGAACCATATCTAATAGAGTTCGATTTCTCCTTTCGGACACACCATTGTGTTGTGGTGTTCCAGGTGGAGTAAGTTGTGAGATAATCCCACAACTCCTAAGATGATCTTAAAAAGCACCACTAAGGTATTCACCTCCTCTATCGGTGCGAAGGACTTTGATTGTTTTCTTGAGTTGATTTTCTACTTCACTTTTGAAGTCTTTGAACATTTCAAATGCTTCATCCTTGTGTTTTAGTAAATACACATAACCGTAACGACTATAGTCGTCAGTAAAGGTAATGAAGTATCTTTCACCATTCCTAGTCATTGGCTTAAAAGGACCACATACATCTGAATGTATGATACCTAGTAAGTCTTTAGCCCTTTCAAAAGTTCCACTAAAGGGTGTCTTGGTCATTTTTCCTTGTAAACAAGATTCACATACATCAAATGAATTATCTTTATTTATATTCAAAAGACCATTTTTCTGAAGTGTATGCATGCGATTCTTGCTTATATGTCCAAGGAGACAATGCCAAAGGTAGGAATCACTCAAATCCATTTTGAGTTTCTTGTTGGTTACTTGGTACATTGAGCTATCATATGATGTGTTATCATGATCTAATTCATAAATACCATTTAAAGACATAGCTTTAAAATAAAACACATCATTCATAGAAACATAAATGTCTTGGTTAACAAATTCAAATTTAAAACCACATTGTCTCAAAAGGGAAACATAAATTATGTTCCTAGTCAAACTAGGAGCATATAAAACATTCTTCAAAATAACTTCCAAACCACTTGGAAGCTCTAAAACGTAGTCTCCTTGAGCTTCGACATCAACCTTTACTCCATTGCCCATGAAGAGACTAGCGTCTCCCTTCTTGTAATGTCTATTTCTTTTGAACCCCTGCAACGAATTGCAAATATGAGTTCCACATTCGGTATCAAGTACCCATGTGCTAGAAGAAATAACATTAAGCTCAACATGTATCATAAAGATAGTACCTGAGGTTTGCCCTG
Organism: Helianthus tuberosus; assembly: GCA_030545235.1. Lineage (NCBI taxonomy): Eukaryota > Viridiplantae > Streptophyta > Magnoliopsida > Asterales > Asteraceae > Helianthus > Helianthus tuberosus. The sequence continues at coordinate 25,882 of JARYGA010023357.1, forward strand.
CATCCCTCTTGTTTTTCAACTCTTTGAGATAGGTCGGACAATTTCTCTTCCAATGTCCTATCTCACCACATTCAAAACATGGGTCATTCGTAGCAACCTTTTGCTTCTTCTCTTTTGGTTTGGCGGGTTCTGCTTTAGCTATTCCCTTTCCCTTTCCCTTGACGTGTCCCTTTCTTTTAGCATAGGTTGCTTTAGAGTCGGGGTGGGGCCTCTTCTTATTGCCTCCTTCATTGATCGCTAGGACGGGTAAAGCCTGTTTGCCCATTCCTGCTTCGGCTGTTTTAAGCATTGCATGAAGTTCACCAATGCTCTTGTCCCATCCATTCATGTTGTAATTCATTACAAAGCTCTCAAATTTCTTTGTTAAAGAGTTGAGGATCAAATCCGTAGCCAACTCTTTAGAGACGGGACAATTTAGCCGTTCGAGGCGATCAATGTGGCTTTTCATTTTGAGAACATAAGATGATACCGATTGGGTTTCCTCCATTCGACATGCGTGAAGCGCCCGAACAGTTTCGAAGCGTTCTACCCTTGCTTATTGTAGGAACATTTCCTTTAACTGGGTAATCATGTCGTATGCCCCGTGGTGTTCAAAATCCTTTTGAATTTCGGGAATCATAGTTCCCAACATGAGGCATGAGGCTTGCATGGAGTCCTCGGTATGCTTAACCCAATCGTTGTAGGCTTCCACATCTTCCACGTTAGGTTCATCGGGAATAGGATCGTCCAACACATAGGATATCTTCTCTTGCATGAGAACGATTCTCAAGTTTCGAAACCAATCCATGAAGTTGTTATGGTTGAGACGATCCTTTTCAAGGATGGTTCTTAGTGATAGGTTTCCGAAGGTTTGGTTAATCGGGTTTGCATTGTTAGCGGCCATCTACAAAATTTAACAAGTTCAATTTTAGTATTTTCGATATTATTATATTTTAATCATTAATACCCTTTTGTGTCTTAAAGACAATTAATAATTAAAATCTAGAATCCAACGTTACATTTAAATATTGGTTAGGTGACCTTTATCCCTCTATTTAAATTAACAAGGTAGTCAACGTTTGACAATTGCAACTCTTTGCAATTTCTAGCCATATGGGATCGGTTAAAATCTATATGTTTAGTTGGCATGTTTAATCCCATCAACACATTTGTTCCCCATGCTTCGGTGACCCTAAGTTCATGGTTTCCAAATCAAGTCGTCCAACTTACACACACGTGTGAGTTCATACATTTAAGTGGTTAGGTGATCTTTATCCCACAAACATGGTAAATCCACCTCGAGCATACAAGTTCCCTCAAATGTGGTTAGGTGACCTTTATCCCACAATAAGAGTTCCCAAGTGTTTCGAGTGTTGTATAAAAGGATGGTGTTTGACTTGTTTTATAAAAGGGTTTTTAATATTTCAAAATTCTAGTTTAGAAAATATTATGTACCATACATTTGCATGCATTCAAATCAATGGTACTTTAGTGAAAACAAATTTTCAAGGTTCTTTTTAATAAAACCCATTTTATTATAAAATCATTAATTTTTAATAAAACCTTTATTAAACATTTTAATGATTTTGTCAAGAACCAATTTTACGCTTGTTGTTGATTATTAGTTTGTTACGTCATGCATATCTACATATCATCTAAACAACAAAATAAACAACCACACAAGCATAACATACATAACAATAGGTGCATAACCATAGCCAACTATTTTTGACAACACTTGTTAGCCGAAACAAGTGTGCCAAAAGGTCCTTCCTAAGGGGTGAAAATTGACACAAGTAATGTGTCGTTGAACTCCCACTTGACCTCGCATCCAAATGCTTCAAGTCTCCTTCTTGTGTTGTGATCTCTCCACCTTCTTTGAGCTTCCAAAAGTCTTTTATATTCAGCTCCAAACTCTTTTGGACTTCAAAAATGTGTTTTGGTTATCGGGTTAAAATCCCGTTGAGAACGATGAAGTTATTTGGACCGAATATTATGGTCCAAACCAAAACCGCATTTTTGTGTGCATCTTCTTTTACAAAATATATCCTAATACATTTTTTCTAGTAAAATAAAATGCACCTAATCTATTTATTTTACATACCAAATGAAAATAAATAAATTACATATCTTACAAATGGAAGAACAAAATAATAATTATTACAACCCATTGAAATAATAAATAAAATAAATCACAACACAATCATTCAACACAAGGTCATGGCTAGGTCGTATGCACCAAAATATATATCCATATATATATATATATATATATATATATATTTCAAGAAGCATAAAAAAATGGTTCCCTTTTATTAACATTTTCGGCTATGTTCAAAGAACCGAAAAGGTAAGTTTTGTCCAAACAAACAAATCATCCATATGAAATAATTTTTCAAGATTCCCTTATGCATGTAAGAAAATAATCTTGAAAAACAAAGGGTTAACCATGTTAAAATTTTCGTCCATAGGGTTTTATTCAAACCCGAAACCTGAAATTTTTAATCTATTGAAGTATGCACTCATATAAGCGGCTCTAGATACCATTGATGGGATTTTAACATGTTTATCAAAGTAATTTCATCCATATGAAATAAAAACGCAGCGGAAATAAAGTTTAAAACATGTTACTTTTAAGATATAAGTTTCATTTATATGAAAAATCCCAAAACCCGGATCCATATATAAATATGAATACTATCAAACACAACCATAGGATGTTTAGTAAACTACCTTCTTGGAATAATGAGAAAAGAAACGAATGATGCTTCTTGAATGGTTGCCTTCAAGTGTATAAGGCCTCAAGCTTGTATACCCAAAGTTTCCAACAAACACCACGATTGTAGCTAGATTTCAACACTTGAATGATACTTGAAAAATTCTTTGAACACCACACTATGTGGCCGAAAATTTAGAGCACAAAAGGAAGGTCTTCACCTTTTGTTTTGTCATCTAAATCTTTTATAATCTTTTAGAGAATATGCCATAATCAAGTCCCAATCAAAACCCATGCAATTATGACAACTTGCATGTTCTTTTATTGGACCAAAATGGTCTTGGTTAGACCACCCAATCAAATCTTCTCTAGCTTATGACAATTGCATGTCATCCCATTGGACCAAACCATTTTGTGAGTTCCCATGGGGGGGGGGGGGGGCTAGCTTTATTTATAAAAAAAATAAATTTCTGTTATAAAATTTAAGTCTTGGTTCATATATATATATTTATAACTTTTATAAATATAACACTACATAAATGCAAGACTTTATACAACCTTTTAAAATGTTATTTAACCCACTAAATAACAAAATTAAAATATTCTCTCAAAATAAATTATCCATATAATTTATTAGTTTCTCAAGTGTAATTATTTAGAAAACCAATTTCTAAATATTGTAAGTGTTAATATTTATTTGTTTGATCATATCACAAATAAATAATATAAGTGTTTGTCTAGCTTGTTATTGGGTATGACTCGACTTGGATCATAACGTACTAGCCACATCAATTTAGTATGTGTCTTGGGCATACAGAGTCCAACATAAATTTCATAATTAATCATATCATAATTTAATGTCACACTTTTCATATAAGTTTCAAATATATTCAAATAATACATCAAACTTGTCTTTTTAATTACTAAGGCAAAGTTCCTATGTGATCCTGATCCAGTCTAGTCTTCAATCCTCTACACCTGTATCATGTGTAAAATAGTATTTTTGGGTCAACTACAAGAGCTGGCGAGTAAACTTTGGTTAAGTAAACAGGTTTACCATTTTAAAATTTAGAAATAAAAGTAATATGTTTTACCTTTTTAATTCCAAATATTAATTTGAAAATTAAGCATGCAATTAATCATGTGGAAGCAATGCACAAGTAATATGAACATAGAATGGTAATAGAGTAATGACTAAGACCAACACCAAAACCAAAACCGACTCCTTGCGTCCCACACCCATAAAGGGTGTGATTGTGGCGATACCAACGTCCCATAATTAGGAGGAAAGGTCAGCCCAAGACTAATGGGGCGATACCGACATCTCCAGGTCATGAGGAAAGGTCAGCCGTGGATCCACTGAATGAATGACTGTTGACTATGATGACCAACACAACAACAATAGCTTCAACAACCAACCTCAAAAATCAACAACAACAAGTAATGCATATACGACACACAAGACTTGGCACGCTCGATTTTAGATAAAAACAATTGAACGAGACACATTATACACCCCAAAAAGTTAATGACAAAAAAGGGAGAGAGTTTACTCACTGTTTACGAAGATTGATTCCACGAAAATGATACCGCAAGAAAATGAGGAAAACTCCAAAAAGATAAAGACCACCCTAGAATATAAAATTACAAAATACTAAATAACCAACAACATAATAAAACTATAGGACCTAATTTTCCAATATGATAAAACGCCTTGATGTTGGATCGTGATATCCTAAAGAAAATTAGATGAGCTAACATTAGTATAATAAATTCATATATGTAATTTATTTGGGAACCTCTCAGTAAGGTTTGTTTACAAAAAAAAACATCAAGTTCATGACATTATTATTATTATTATTATTATTATTATTATTATTATTATCATTTTTTTATAACTATTATTATTCAATTAAAACCTATAGTCTGAAAGAACAGTGTAGAAAATGGCTAACACTTAACACCTGAAAAGTGAAATATTGGTTCATCCTAAAAAATAAGCATAGAACAAAAAAAATACGTTCAGTTTGTTGTATCAAACAAAATCATATTTTTTTATAATAATTCAAATTCCAAATAAACCATAATAGTGATGTTATATTATATACTTTAAATACAAAATTTTGGATTAGAGAAATCTCCTTTTTTTAACATCTATGACCTGAACGAGCAACAAAAGTACAAAACTCAAGGTTTGAAGCCTTACCTCAAGTCGATAATCGAAGAAATCGTCCGAGGTGATGTTGCATTTGAACGAGCAAAGAATAAACCAACGCAGCGAGAGTTTGCTGGTATTTCCTGGT